>BQNB010181550.1:0-12582 GCA_026074375.1 Tanacetum coccineum
CATCTATTTCATTCACAACTTTGAAAATTTTACATGAAATAGTTGTTCGATTACACAAAATACAATACAAAAGATCTAAGGCTATGCTAGCGGGGAAAACCCCTAATACTTGACAAGCATGTACAATGACCTAGCAAGACGAAATGACATAAACCACTAGACATGACTGTCCGCATCCCCTGAAGCATCCTGGTGATCCGGAATCCTAGCATCTGGTGCTGGCTGTCTAGCTCTCCATTGTCCTCGCAATGCTAGCAACTCGGTCTGCATGTCGCCCATCTTTCGCCTTATGTCTTTCATCACACGGAGAGTCTCTACCATATGTGCCTGATGCCTACGGTCAATCTCTCGAAGCATTGCTATCTTAGCCTGCTGCATCTGGAAGCGAGTCTCATGTACTTGATGATGTGTCTGAATGAGAGTACCCTGCAGCTGTAGCTGTGTCTGATGTGCCTGGAGATGGGTCTTGTGTGCATACACATGATCACAGTGGGTTTGAAGCTCCTGATGGGTCGCCTGACTCAATCCTATCGAGTGAGCCTAAGCTTCTCGGGAAGCATAGGCCTCCTCCTCCACCATCCATACTGTCTCCTGGAGAGTCATCTCATCCCCCATAAGTAAGTCGACCCGCTGCGAGTCCATATCGACTCATTGTGATATACGAGACCTACTATCCTAAGCATCCTCTAATAAGGCATACAAGTCCTGTGTATCATGCTTATGGAGCTCAGCAAGCTCTGTAACCCTAGTATTGACCTCTCCCACGGTCATAGGTGCTATCTCAGGAACTGCCTCCGCTGGATCTACCCAAGTATCCCTAATACCATACCCAACCTTACTAGTCCCCTGTCATCTCGCTTCAGCATCTACGGTGCTGACAAACCCATAATCTACCCCTCGACCTCTGGTAGGTCTGGCCGAAGCTAAGTGCTCCTCCTCCTCCTCATCATCATCATCCTTATCCTTATCATCGGCGTCATCCCCAGATGAATCGCCATCGTCATCATCTTCATCATCTCCTCCATCTATAGGATAGTCAACCGGACCATCCTCTGTCTCATCATCCTCATACTCCTCTGGATCCTCCTTGGGATCCGACTCAGCAACATACCCTGGTAACTCAGCAGTGGGTGAATCAACATGAGGTAATGGCTACTCCTCAGCTAGGAACACATGCTCGTACTCCAATGATATATACTCAGGGTACACAGGATCTGGCACGTAGTCAGGATCATGTGCCTGTATGAACATAGGCTCACGCTCATCCTTGTCTTGAGGAACTGGCGGTGTTTGTGGCTCCTCTGGGTCTGGTATGTAATCTGGTGATGGTGGGGCTACTGGATTTATAGGGATTCCATCGTATCCGTATACGATGACTCGTGGAATGCCTCCATCAGATATCTCCTCATCAGCTCCCTAGAAGACTCTGCCTGGCTTAGAATCGGTATAGACGGAAGTGTAGGTAACCGCAGATGATGCAGAAGACATGACTGCTGCAAAAGCAAAAATGACTTATATAAGTATTACTTATAAGAGAGACCGATATGTTATGTCTAAAAGTTTTAATTATATGAATCTATAAGTAATAAATTGTAATAAATTCATATACGCATATATCAATCATGCAAGCACTTAGTAAACAACTAATGTAAGACAGTGATGTCATGTTAAGGCAGTATAATTAGATGCAAACAAGTAATGTATGTATTGTCCCAGTGCAAACCCATTTGTGAAAGCAGTGTTTGAATAATGTTATTGTCCCAATAAAAACTTTTGACCTGGTTCTGCTATAACCTTCCTTGGCTAAGAAACCAATCTTTAACACCCCCTACTCTGGGTAGCACGGAATTTAAAATCAAAGGCGTTACTTATTCAAAGGACAATAGCATAAGATATGAGAACGACCACTAAACGTGTCGTTTAAAAGATACATTGGATTTAACAAAATACTTGTTTGTTACATAAGCTCATGGCTTCAAATTGTTCGATAACATAAGTAAAGATTTCTGTTTATAACAAATGTCCCAAAATGTAATACGCCCCAAATATTTAGTGTTGATTCTCCAAAGAGTGACCCCCAATGTATCTTGGCACCTCGTGCCTTATTGACCTGAGAAAAACATGCTTAAAACGTCAACATAAAGTTGGTGAATTCTTAGGTTTATGTAAATCAATTGTAGGACAGCAAGATTTCCAAGTGTATGATTAAGCAACAAATGCAAACATCATAAAAAGTAATTACGTTTTCCTAAGCTCATGACACTGAATGTGGCACCCCGTAAGAAATTAGATTTCTCTTTTCGTTAAGTAAAAGTTATGTACTGCAAGTTTGCAAATGTTACCGTTAATCTCAACAATAAGTCATTTTATAATCGTCATGCATTACTCCTGGTCATGAAAAGTTTAATTAGCATGCGAATATCACCATTTTGCTCTTGTGTCTAAAAGGACATTTTAGAACGTGTAACGATAAAAACCATACTTAATTTACATTGTGAAACGAAGCCATTCACTTGTATCACTTTATAAAGCCATCTACATCTAATTTAATAACCATGACAACCTATTAATCGAATTCAAAAATCGAATAAATTATATATATATATATATATATATATATATATATATATATATATATATATATATATATATATATATATATATATACACATATAAAAACAAATAACTGATAATGTTAAAAACACCATCATCATTCACACTTACGCACTACCCCATTAGTTTCTCATTTCTTTTTAAACCTCACAAAAATAGATACGTCTCATCAACAATACATTTCTCTCATTCACATGTCACAATACCTGATACAAATTATCAAATGAAGTCAGAAAGGCATACACCTTAATGTGCCATAATGACAAAATAGTTTTATAAAAAATCATCATGACTAGATACCCTAATAGGTAAGCACTAATAAATGCCACTTCCCATTCAATAGAAAAGCTATCAGGAACCGATGTGATAATTTCAAGTAATAAATAGAGGCATCGCATCACACTCTTAGCATAACTAAACTTAAAAATAAGAAGTAATAATAAGGTTCGAGTCGAGGATTCACAAAGTCTATAGACTTCCGGGTTCAAAAGAGTAGTGACCTGAGAGGTGGTTCGAGCCCTCAACAACCATCACTTTCCGCGTCCCGTTGGCAAACATGGACCTCCCCCCCCCGGTTTAAAAAAAAGTGGGTCGTCCTCAACAGCAGTTTAACATTTATATGTCATTCACCAAGTAGTTTAAAACGAGCCTTGTTTCGCATGACCTGTAAACACCTATAAACCCATTCGTGGCTAATAAGTACAATACCATGCAAGACTCTGTCCGGCCGTGGCACGCATAAAATAACAACGCGTAGTAAATTTTGGAAGCAATGTAGCAGCGTGTAAAAACAAATAAACGACCCAAGGGAAATTGCATTAACTTTAAACACGTATACGACATACTACGTAGGCTCACTAGGGATTAGCATGCACTAGATTTACGCATGAAATGTTGTAGAGTTTCTCATATTGTGACCTCGACCTATAGCATGTGCGTTGCCAAGTAACCTAAGACGAACCACAATGAGCCTTTTTGCTCGCTGTTAGCAGCGTCATAGACTCTGTAAAAACGAGCCCATCGTGCTCGTTGGTTCATGCTAGTGCCCCGTTATACTTGGCGAGTGATTACTACCTGAGACGCACCCCAATGCACGCCAACAGCCACCACAGGCCGCTGCCTTGTCGTGACTATTGCGCTGCAAAGGGAAGTGACCACATCAGCCGTTGTTGGGTCTGCTCAGCGCACCCATCGCCCTTGTATCTCAACATTTAAAGACCTCGTAAACAAATGGTTACTTCGATAAGTGAAAATTTTAAAAATATAAAAGCTACATGTTATATATATAATACTATTCGGAAAGTCAAGGGATTAAAAACGATCACATAAAAGTTTAAAAGGTTAATTTGTAAAAATTTACGTTAATTTAGAAATAAGGGACTAAAATCGTTATTTTGACACTTAAGGTATTAGCTGAAATAAATAATTTTTTTATAAACTAATTAAAGCCGAGTCGAACGAAACTTGATATATAAAACTAATAAATTTACATATTTAATTGACGATTGTTGGTATAATAAATAAACTGGGCGAATAAGCAAATACATAAACATAGTAACTTACAAATAATGTCTATATTTTTCCTGAGATATAGACCACTAGAACCTGTAAGTATAAATTACGACGCATAATAGTATCAATTCCTGTATATGTACTTATAGTTGTAAAGTCGTCCCTAGAGCCAACGGTTTAATCAACATTTTGAAAACGTACAACGTTAACATCATAAACAACAGTGCCCTGAGACCCCTTGCAAAGTCATTTCATATATTAAGTTTTTTATATAATAAACTCATATTTGTCATAATTACCTAGTGTTTGACTGAGTTCACTATATGACGGCATTGATCCAATATCCAGTATCCAGGCGAATTAAACTAACAAGGTGAGTTTTCATAGCCCTTACTCTACTATTTTAAATCATCATATGGGGTGAGAACATTGCTTATTTCAAATGTGTGAATACAAGTGCAATTACTCATTACTAATTGGTCTAAGTCTCGATTTAACCCAAGTTGCCATCTGCCCGATTTATCATGAACCGTTAATTTCTTGTAAGCGCGAATGTTATGGATAGATCTATCGAGATTGATGTCCCTGTTTGTCTTGGACTGACATTAGTCAATCAAATACAGTTTTATTTGAGTCTGATCACGGGTGTCCCGGGTTAGACACCTGCAAGGGCATTCATTCATTGTTGGTATATGTTAACGCTTCGGTGTCATGAGCTTAGACAATAGTAATGCGATTTATATGACTTTGTATCTGTTATATTGTCATATGTGGATGAAATCTTGTGATTCACAAACATTACATTTTTCTACTTAAACAAACCTATGAACTTACCAACTTTACGTTGACACTTTAGCAATGTTTTCTTAGGTGTTAAGAACGAAGATGCTATATGAAGTCTCATGCATTGCAGTCATTTCCAGTTTTCTAAAGATTACTTGTACTAGTTTAAAAACGATGTCGTATTGTCTATTTTTATGCTTCTGCTGAATGTTTAACAATTTATTATTTCCTAATTTAAGTGATCAATTTTCTTAAAACGTCTCATATAGAGGTCGTTCTGCTTTGCTTAGAAGTACGATAATCATGAAGTCACACGCCTCTGGTTGCCATTATACTCTGATATTTTGGGGGTGTGACAGATTGGTTTATCAAGCTTTGAGTTATAGAGATTAAGTTTCATTAGGTAGGCACTAGACTATAACTACATACCCTTCACATGTTTATTATCTTCTATAATCTGTCATTGCTGGTTTCCAATAAGGTTACAGAGGAATCAACAATCAAGGGATACATATGAATTAAAATTGGATAACATGTGAAATAACATATATGATAATACAATACTTAAGATAAGGGGTTACATGTGTATTAAACATTAAACATGCTTACTATGCGTATTTTGAATATGCTATATCTTATTCATATTTCATGTTCTCGTGCAACATGTCGAACTCAGACGAATTGAGACACACCGATAACACTACACTGGTACCTCCCAGACTCCCCGACACACTTCTCCAGGTGTATCACAGGAGACTTCTTCTTAAGCTCACCAATAGTTATTTCTCCTACTTGAATTTCCCATTTTAAGCCATTAATTTTTTTCTACATAAACAGACTCATTCTTTTTATAAAATTCAAGTTTTTCTTTCACTTATTCTAAACCTGTTTTATAACCTAAAACCATTAAACTAGATTTCTCTAAATCTCTTAATAGTTGATCATTTTAAGATTTAAGTAATTTAACAGTTTCCATACAAGATTTTGAACAGTTTGAATCATTGGATACCTCTGAGTCAGAGATTGAAGATGAATAAGCCATGAGTGCATAATTAGGCCCTTCCTCTGCCTGATCACTCCAGTCATATCCACCAAGACCATCACATGACACCAAAGTTGTGGAAGTAGATGTTTCTACAAGCACACTCCTTCTTGATACTTCCTTCTTGTTGTCTTGATTTCTTGGAGCTCTGCACTCCTTAGCAAAATGTCCCCTCTTGTGGCAGTTGTAGCACTCCACTTTGGACTTATCAAACCCAATAATCTCATTGCCATTAACAGTAAGCTTCCTTCTTGTATTCTTCAAAAACCTTCTAGCCCTCATAGTCAACATAACCATTTGCCATCTCAAATCCATCTCTTCTATGAAATCGGGATGGATTTGTTGAAAGTCCTCATGTGCAAGTTGAGGACTATTTGGTTGACTAGCAAAGAATGAACAAATAACAGCATCACTCAAGTTATCAATATTTATAGAGTAAGCAATATTAACTTGAGTGCTAGTAGTAGTAACTCCATGAGCAGCATTAACTGCTTCATTAGAGCTGCTAGTGTTGTTATTAGAAGAGGACACAGAAGCCATGTTCTATGTGCTTGAATTTGAGTTAGAGATCCCTTTAACTTCTGGTTCATACACCTTGAGGTTGTTGTAGAGATCATCCATGCTCATTGTATCCAAATCAGCTTTATTCCTCCACACAACAGAATGTGTGTTCCACTCAGGTGACAAACTTTTTAATAACTTTTGATTAACATCTTCTTGTAAAATCTTTTCACCCAAAAGCTCCAACTGACTCACAAGCTTTTGAAGCCTATCAAAAGTTTGATTAAGCATCTTTGAGCTTGGAGCAATAAAGTTTTCATATTGCTACTTTAAGAGATTCCTTTGAGTCTTTTTAGTAGCTTCATTCCCACCAAATCTCTTTTCAATAGCTTCCAGCAACAGCTTAGCATCCTTTATAGAGTTAAACTTTAACTGATGTTCATTGGGAATGCCCATCATTAATGTACTTCTAATCTTCTATGAGCCTTATCTTCAGCAGATGTAATAGGCATCACTGTTGTAACACCTTCCACAAGTTGTGTTTTTGGCAAGGTTGCACCATTCTCTATGACTTCCCAGAGTGAATAGTCTATCATCTGGATGTATTGTTCAATCCTCATCCTCCATAACTCAAACTCACCCGGTTTGAGCATGGGACATTTGGATGCAGCCACCATGCGTACAGAATCTTAATCCATATCTCTAGCAAAGTTTCTCAAAGCAACAAGCTCTGATACCACTTGTTGATCCCACTTTAATAGATCAAATTCCTTAAGCTTGTATAAGGATTAGTTAATGATTAATAAAATCTAACACAACTATAGTATAAACTTTGTTTTGAATAAATTTAAAATAATTTATGCGAAATCTAATCTTTAATATTAAGAAGATGAACATATAATTCAACAAATAAAAGCTCTAATATTATTAATAATACGAATACTCTCAAAGTATTAGGGTTACAAAGACCTTGAAGATATGATAATTCTATGAATGACTCATATCAAACTCTATGCCCTAGAACCTCATTTTATACACCAAGGAGTCCTAAACCCTACAAATACTATCTAAGAAAATCAAATCATTAAACAAATAAGTTATACATATATTTTACACAAATAACTCATATAAATCACATAAGCAGTACTAACTAACTCAGCAGTACTAACTTCTTTACTAGCAGCATTAACTCTGTACTAACAGTAGTAACTTTTGTACTAGCAGTAGTAACTACTTAGCAGTTTTTCTTCCAAGTCTCTGAGCAGCACTAATATGCACTAGCAGTAGTAACTTTACACTAGCAGTACTAATTGTGTACTAGAAGTAGTAAACACTTAGCATTTTTCTCTGAAGCTTTGAGTAGTACTAACACAACTAAGCAGCATTAACTCTAATATGAGCAACCGTAATACTAGCAGCATTAAGAAGGCTTTTAATCCCAACATATACAAATCTTTAAAACTTATAGATCATAATGGGCCTTTTGACCTATACCGATATGATTATATAATCTAAGTTGATAAGCAAAACCGACAAGATAAGATATAATAAGGGGTGCAACATAAGCTTGAGATTAATGAGATCACAATCATACCAAACACTTATTCATTATCATAACTTCACCGAGTAGTCATGAGAGATTTAGCCTCTCATGGCTAAGTAGTTCATAACATAGCTTGATTCAATAAGAAACTTCATTATTGTAATAAACTAGGATGATGTTCTTCTTCGTTCTTGGTTCTTTGAGCTTGATTCTTCAAAAGGCGTGTTTTAGCTTGAGAATAATAGAAAGGATTGGAATGAGATTGTTGTAGAGTTTTATCCCGCCATCTAGAATTACTTGTCCATATCCACTAATGCCACGTTGAAATGATATGTGGCATACAAAAGCACGTAAACAAATATATTGATAAACATAAACAAGCATACAACTATAAATTAAGAAATCGAGATATAAACAAAACCAAACATTCAAATCTTTATAATAATGGCTAATACCTAAAGGTATTAGCCTTCAAACATCATAGATAATACAAGAGTAATGGCTTAGCCAAGGTAAACTAACCGAGTTAACGAATGATACCAAAAACTAAACGATTACAAAAGTATAAGAAATTACATGTTGTCTTCTATGGATTAGAATGCGTTGCAAGACCTCTTCTGCTATTTTTCTCATCTGAAAATTGAATCGATGACTTATTCGATCAGTTACAAGGATCCAACATCTACTCAAAAATTGACTTAAGGTCAGGTTATCATCAGTTAAGGGTTAGAGAAGAAGATATTCCCAAGACTGCTTTCAGAACACGATACGGACACTATGAGTTCCGAGTCATGCCTTTTGGTTTGACCAACGCGCCTGCGGTATTCATGGATCTCATGAACCGTGTGTGCAAACCATACTTGGACAAGTTTGTGATTGTGTTCATCGACGATATTCTCATATACTCCCGCAATGAGAAAGAACACGAGGAACACCTGAAAACTATTCTGGAGTTGTTAAAGAAAGAAGAACTGTATGCCAAATTTTCTAAGTGTGAATTTTGGATCAATACGGTAAAATTTCTTGGACACGTGATCGATAACAGTGGTATTCACGTGGACCCAGCTAAGATTGAGGCTGTGAAGAATTGGGCATCTCCAACCACTCCTTCGGAGATTCGCCAGTTCTTAGGTCTTGAAGGCTACTATAGGAGATTCATTGAAGGATTCTCTAATATAGCTAAGCCTATGAATGAGCTTACGCAAAAGAACCAAAAGTTCGATTGGGGTGAAGAACAAGAAGAAGCTTTCCAGCTATTGAAGCAAAAACTATGTGCTGCACCTATTTTAGCACTACCGGAAGGCAGTGAAGATTTTGTGGTGTACTGTGATGCATCCATAAAAGGGTTAGGTGTGGTACTAATGCAGAGAATGAAAGTTATTGCATACGCTTCTAGGCAACTAAAAATTCACAAGAAGAGCTACACCACTCATGATCTGGAGTTAGGAGCGGTAGTGTTCGCCATGAAGATCTGGAGACACTATTTATATGGCACGAAGTGTGTAGTGTTCACCGACCACAAGAGTCTACAACATATCCTAGACCAAAAGGACCTCAATATGAGGCAACGCTGATGGATAGAGCTCCTAAGTGATTACGATTGCGAAATTCGTTACCACCCAGGGAAAGCAAATGTCGTAGCAGATGCTTTGAGTCGAAAGGAAAGAATCGAACCATTGCGAGTAAGAGCCTTAGTTATGACCATTGGCTTGGACCTTCCGTCACGAATCCTTGAGGCTCAGAAAGAAGCAGTTAAGGTTGAAAACATTAAAGCAGAAGATATTGAAGGCATGCTAAAGAAATTAGAAGCCCGCGCTGATGGAACATTATGTTTGGATAATAGGAGTTGGTTACCATGTTACGGTGACACGAGATCTTTGATTATGCACGAGTCACATAAGTCAAAGTATTCTATTCATCCAGGAGCCGACAAGATGTACCATGACATGAAAATGTTATATTGGTGGCCAAACATGAAGGCTGACATCGCCACATATGTCAGCAAATGCCTGACTTGTGCCAAGGTCAAGGCTGAACATCAGAGGCCCTCTGGTTTATTGGTCCAACCCGATATACCAGAATGGAAGTGGGAGAAGATAACAATGGATTTCATCACCAAACTACCCAAAACGGCAGCAGGATTCGATTCGATTTGGGTCATTGTTGATCGTCTTACCAAGTCTGCGCACTTTTTGCCAATGAGAGAGACAGATTCGACAGAAAAATTGATGAGGCTGTACATGAAGGAGATAGTAGCAAGACATGGAATACCGGTGTCAATTATCTCCGATCATAATAGCCATTTCACTTCAAGAGTTTGGCAATCTTTGCATAAAGCATTGGGTACGCAGTTTAACCTGAGTACTGCTTATCATCCTCAGACTGATGGTCAGAGTGAGAGGACCATTCAAACATTAGAGGACATGCTAAGAGCTTGCGTGATTGACTTCGGGAATGGTTGGGATAGACATCTGCCCTTAGTAGAATTCTCGTACAATAATAGTTATCACACGAGCATTAAAGCTGCACCGTTTGAAGCACTTTACGGTAGGAAGTGTCGTTCACCTGTTTGTTGGGCTGAAGTTGTAGAAGCACAACTTACCGGACCAGAGATTATTCATGAGACTACGAAAAAGATTTTCAAGATTAGAGATTGCATGCAAGCAGCACATGATCGACAAAAGAGCTATGCTGACAAGAGGCGTAGGCCCCTTGAATTTGAAGTCGGAGATAAGGTTATGCTTAAGGTCGTGCCCTGGAAGGGTGTTGATCCCACGCCTTGATCAGTTCCTTACGTAGTAAAGTGTTTGTTACCTTGGAGAAGCCAAAGATAACAAATGGTTGAGGGTCTTTGTATGCTGTTACCAAAGTTGTATGCGGAATTACACTTTGATATTAGAGATGTTTATGAATGGAAACAGTAATAAACAAACCAAAACTGAAGTAATAACAAACTGCTTCAATATTATTAGAATAATAATACGAGTACTCTTGAAGTACTGGGGTTACAACCTTGAAGCTATCACAATCTCTTTCTAAAAGTATTCGTCTAAGGGTATATATATCTCTAAACCTAGGATCTCCTTTTATAGAACACAAGGAGTCCTTTACAAAACTAACTACCTATCTATTAGGATCAGTTACAAACAACCCATAATATTCTCCATGCATACTTATCTCCAAGTCAGCAGCTTTGACCAACAGCAGTATTAACTTTTTCTCCTAGCAGTATTAACTAACACTGGCAGTACTAACTCCATTAGTACTGTTAGTTATACCTTGGCAGTATTAAGTCTTGTGAAGATTTATTCCTAACAAAGGGCGTAATACGATTTGGGAAACGTGGAAAGTTGAACCCTCGTTATGTTGGACCCTTTCGAATCATAGAAAGGATTGGTCCAGTAGCTTACCGTTTGGAATTGCCTCAAGAACTTAGTCGAGTACACAACGTGTTTCACGTTTGCAACCTAAAGAAATGTTTGTCCGATGACACTCTCGTTATACCCCTGGAGGAAATCCAACTCGACGATAAACTCAATTTCGTTGAAGAACCCGTAGAGATTATGGACCGTGAGGTCAAGCAACTCAAACGAAGCCGTATACCTATCGTTAAAGTCCGTTGGAATGCACGTAGAGGTCCAGAATACACGTGGGAACGTGAGGACCAGTTCAAGAGCAAATACCCTCACTTGTTTGCGAACCCACAATCTCCTACAACGTCTTGATTTCGGGACGAAATCTTCTAACCTGGGGAGACTGTGACACTCCGTAAAATTCAGATTTCTCTTTTTCCTTAAGTAAAATTATGTACCGCAAAAGTTGCAAAATTCACCGTTAATCTCAGAAGAAAGTTATTCGATGAGCGACATGCATTGTTTGTGTTATAGAAAGTCTTAATAGCACGCGAATATCACTATTATTAATTTTATGTCTAAAAAGATATTTTAGAACTTGTAGCAGTAGAACCATATTTATTTCACATTTTGTGAAACGACGCCATCCACTGGTATTATTTTTATAAAACCGTCTACACTCAAATAAATACCCGTAACCAAAAAAAATAAAAAAATAAAAATAAAATAATAATAATTAGACATCATCATCTAAATCCTTACACACTACCCTACCCATTTTCTTATTTTGAATATCTCCATCACATGATACGTCTTATAAACCTGATACAATTTCAAATTGGAGAAACAAGATATAGTAGAGATTCCTTAATAGTATTAGAAAAAGAGGCAATGATGATAACAGTATTAGAAAACTACATTATGGCTCAATAGTAATATAGGGTCATTCCACATGCAACATTTCAGTAACCAATCAAAGACTTTGTGTATAAATGAGGCACCATGCATGAACAATTCTATCACTACTAAAATTTGAAAAAAAACAAGAAGTAAACTATACGGTTCGAGTTCGAGCTTGATTGAGGTCAAGAGCTAGGAGACGTCGGGTTCGGAGTAGTATTAACCAAGGGTTGGTTTAAGCTTCTTGTCATCGTCATGCCTCGACCCATTTAGCGATACTTGGACCTTTGTAAGTTGCCCTTGTGGCTTAATGTTGTCATACTATGTTATCAATT
>BQNB010181554.1:0-12582 GCA_026074375.1 Tanacetum coccineum
GTGAAACATCTTAACAAAGTTTCTCTCATTGTTAGTTTGGATTTATCCAAGGTGACAATAACCTTACAAGCTAAGGCATTAAATCCAAGTTTGGGAACAACAATTGGAGCACCATGAACCTCCAATTGACTTATGAGTTTTTAGAACCTATCATAAGCCTTGTCCAGACTTTCATTTGATGCAGTAGAAAAGTTTTCAAACTGATGTTTTAGAACATTTTTCTGCATCTTCTTGGATTCTTCATTACCTCCAAACCTTGATTTGATTGCTTCGATCTCAGAGTGATTTAACATCTGCAACATTGTGAAACTTGAGAAGGTATTCATCAGGTATTGCTAAAAGCAAGATGCTCTTAACTCTTTCCTGATTCCTTTTAGCAGCCAGTTGTTTGGCAATCTTAGGAGCAGGAGGAGCAGATGTTTCTCTAGTTAGTATAGGCTCTTCTTCTAGATCTCCATTGACAATAACATCCCATAGGTTATGGTCTGTGTGACAGATATATTGTCGCATTCTCATGCTCTCAATATCATATTCTCCCTTCCTGGTGATATGGATTTTCATTGCTGTAATAGTAGGTGGAGGAATGTCTTATTCTGCCATCTTATAATTGAGTTCTTCTTATTCAGAGTTTCCACACAAGCTCTGATACCATTTGTTGGATCGTTTACTGAATAGATCTTAACCTTTAGCTTGTAAAGGGTTTGTTCCCTTAGATAATTCTAAAGCAACAATAATGAAACACTGATTTGAACACTATTGATTATGCGGAAACTAATCAATAATGCTAAGAAGAACAATATTAAGAATCACAAAAGAACTTTATATTATCACTTGAACCTGCCTAGGTTACATATTACAAAGACTATGATTTCTAATAGATCTCTATTGATCTGTGTAGAACTATATCTACTAACTATGCCTAGGGTTCCTTTTATAGACTAAGGAAACCCTAATGGGCTTTACATAACGCGTATAAAGATCATGCATATCCTTTCCTAAGATATCTCATGCATATCTCATAAACGGTACTAACTATTTTATACTAACAGTACTAACTATCTGATCAATACTAACATCTTGTACTGTCAGTACAAATTACAACTAGCGGTACTAACTAATATAACTAACGGTACTAAGTCAGGAATGCATAATTCCCAACAATGACAAAGTTCAAAAGTAGCTTTCGTAGGGTTTAAAGAGCTTACGTATGAAAACTTGAGGGACTAAAACTGTCAAAGTGTCAAAGTCATTTTCGGAGAAATAAATACACGGTTACGTAAGAAACCTAATTACTTTCGTAAAATCAAGGTTTCATATATTATCTGTCATTTGAGCTTTCGTATCAAATATTTTTGGATCCAAATCATTTAGACGATCTCTTGTGCTAGAAAACGTAAGAATCGAGTCCTATTTGTAATATTTGTTCTTTTAATTGCGTGTTTTAATTGAATGAATAGGTTTCGGTAAGATCTAGGGTTTTGTAAATTTGAAAAGCCTGTAAATATGAAATTGATTGAGGAAAAATGATCATGTGAATTTAGTAATTGGATTGGAATTGATTGATCATTGGAAAGATCATTTTATGGACTGAAATCGTTGGTTTCGTAACTAAGATAGGTTTTGTAATCATGAGAAAATGATTTTTGGACTTTAAAAAGGCTTAAATATTGAAAAAAATGATAATTAAGCTGTTCAAATGAGTTGAATCATTCAGTTTGTCATTTTTTATGAAAATCATGTTTACAAAAGTCATGTTTCTCTGGTTTCGGTTTTGTAAATAGTAATGGGCCAATAGGTTTCGTAAATTGATATTTTGGGCCTAAGATGGGTTTCGTAAGGTATAATGGGCTGAAAACTTTGGGTTTCGTAAAAGGATAATTTAATTGGATAAAAGTTTTCTCAAAAACTCAAATGATAAATTTTGTTTCCAAATCATATTTTATATTGATAAATGGAATAAATGGTGAAGATTGTGTCTGGTTACCACCGTTTCCTGAATTTAACAGGATGAGGATTGAGCAATCTACTGACCATCCAGATATCATATATAAGATTATGTTTTGTTTAACAAAAATTTTCAGTCAAAGTGATCAATGATTTCAAAATAAGAGAAGGAACATAATATGGAAATGCAAAAGTGAACTCCAACAGTCTGTGATCATAAAGTTTCTCATGTTTCATAAAATGGAAGTTCAAATTTTTTGAAAAGATTGTTTCAAAAATCGTTCAAAATGTGATTTGTAACTATCTATTGAACATAATTGGGTAAATGGTCTAAGTCATGTCCGGTTTAGGCCGTTTTCTGCAATGAACAGAATGAGGAGTGAGTGGCTTAGTGACCATCCAATTATTGTTTCATTAGATTGGTTATTTAAATTATTGTTTTCAAGACATCTTTGAAAAACTTGTGTGTTGGAAAATTATCTCAATTTCCAATCAAAAAGGCTGTATCTTTGCGTCAAGTAAATAATACTCTTTTACAAAAAATTTTAAGAATATGAAGTTATGCTCTTGGATTTCTTAAATACCAATGGTTGTCACAAATTGAATATTTGCCAATTTGGTCTTTTTCTAAATCAAAGCATTTCTTCATTATTCTTTAAAAGAGTATCATTTCACAAAAGCTTTTTGGTGAGGAAAATCAAATAGAAAGAGAGATAAAATCCATACGCGAAAAAGCAAATCAGTGTATGCTCAAAAAAGAATTGCCAGAGCATACAAAATGAGTTTAAAAGAATAATTCGAATAAACCGTATGGCATGTGCCTGGAAAAGCAAGAATTGGCACATGAGAAAGAAAATGATCAGAATATGCTCAAAAAGAAATGCCAAAGCATATAAAACAGACAGAGTGGAAAGAGACAAAAATGTTATATATGTGCAAATTTCAAACTATATATCATTTCACTAATCATTTCATGTCATCATACATTATTCTACATGGCTCAACACGTAATTTCAACAGCTCAACTTGTTCCACAATACAAACCAATCAGGAGATACAACAATTATGCGGTGTTACAGAGTATTCCTTGCTCTCCTGAATGTAAGATAGTTGGGCTGATATTACTTGATCATTGTCTCAGTTATGCATTAACTAAAACTGCCGATGTCCCTGCTGTGTACCTACAACAATCTGGAGGACGGTAAGCAAGGTACCAGTTACTGAGGATGCAATCAAATTCTTATTGGATACTGAGCAATTCATATATATTGTGGATATGTTCCGAGACACTCTCCAATTACCAGTGGAAACTCCTAAGAATCTATTTGTCACACCAGCCAACATCCACAATATTGAAGCATTCATGAACATTGTTGGTTATCAAGGTGTTGTCAACAAAGTGAGTGCTTTCTTTAGTAAGAATTTGGCTCAACCATGGCAGACTATGTTCAAAGTATTCAACCGCTGCTTAACAACAAGAACATCTGGCCATGATCAGACCAAGATCAACATTCTTCAGCTGTTTCATGCTGTTATCAACCAAACACATGTTGATTATGCTGCTCTTCTTTGGTGGGATTTTATGAATAATATGTTTCAGAAAAAGGAAGCTATTTAGTATCCTCGATTCACCAAATTGATTATTGCTGATCTGATGAAGAAATTCCTCAACATTCCTAATAGGATTGAAGAGGACTATCATTATATCAAGGATGATGTTCCATTGGTTAGTGTGTATACAACGAGGAATGTCTTAGTTTGAGGGATGCTGATTCTGGATGCTTTCTTAACAGTAGAGATTCGGGAGACTGATGACTTTAAGGAGTATGAGACGGTGTTCATGAAGGTATCCATTCCAATGAATGAACCAAAACCGGTTGTTTCTACCCAAGGAACGAATAGGAATACACCTAGAGCCCATAGGTCGCCTACCGTTTCTGCTAAACCTCTAGAGATGATGAAGAGGAAGCATACTGCTGGAGAATCTAGTTCACCAAGAAGAATTATCAAGAAGAAGACACAACCAACACCTTTAATTCTACCTCCTGGAGATGGTAGAGAAAGAGATGCAATTGCTGAAGCAACTCTTCTAAGTCTAGCTCTTCACAAAACGAAAATATTGCTAAAGTTTAAGAAAAACTGGATGAGGAGGAGATTGATAAAATGGTTGAAGGAAATACAGATTAAGAATCATATGCAAGTAAATTTGCTGATTCTATACTAAATGATGAAGGTGCTGATGTTGATGATACTAGAATTAAGATAGAGCCCGGGAGTCAAAAGGTAAATCTAGAATGTGTGTCTGATGATGATGAAACTGAGAAAGAAAAAGAAGTTGAACAGGATATGAAAGGAAAGGAAACTGAAGAAATTGAGAAAGAACAAAATATTGTTGAAAAGGAAGTTAAGAATGAAACAAATGTTGAAGCTGAGAGGTTGCTAATGTGTCCAGGTAGTCAGGAGATTAGAAATGAGCAGAAGTAGACACAAATTCCCTCACCCATTAGATCCCCTAGGAATGTTTCTTTTTTTAGAAAAAACAGTTTCAAAGGACTTGACTGATAATATTTCACCCCAACTGCTACAACATCCATGACTTCCTTCACAACAAAACACAAGAAAATATCTTTTACTGTTAAAACAAGAAATCTACCAGGAAGTATTGTTGGCATGGGCAGGCGAAGAAACCAAATTCGTTCTCATATCAAGAACAAATTTATCACTCGAGAGTTCTTCGCGGAAAAGATTCAAGAAATTCTAAAACACAGTGACACGATTGTTCTTGAGCTGACAGTTGCAAAAACAAATGAAATGAGTAAAAAGGAGATGCCTCATTTGGTAAAGCTTGCAGTTGACAAGGATCGAGAATTCTCTCCTGTTGACATATCTGGTATGGTATCCAAAGAATTTGCTGCTCATGGACTAAAGTTGATTGAAGAACTATTTCGTAAGCACATGCAGAATACAACTCTCAATCTTTATCCCCAAACAAGCCCTTCAACTGCTACAACATCATCTGCTGATCTTCAACAACAACTGTATCTGAATATGAAGGCAAAACCTCAAGATCAAGCAGCTTATCTAGAAATATGGGAAATTTTGAAAGCCAAGTTTGAAAAGCCATAATTTTTTCGCATATCACGATGACCAGCATTACGATGTTGATCCTCCTGAAGGGGGAGAAACATGGTGAAAAGATATTTTGGAAAGCAAATAAATGCAAAGGAATCTTTTGTGAATGGAAGACCAATTCTACCCACGATGAAGCGTTTGTAATAATCAACCCTTAAGGGGAGATTGTTAGGAACGATAAAGTGTTAATTATTATTATGAATTGGCCTTAGTTTAGTTTATAGTTTTATTAGTAGTTATGATGTAATAAAGTCTATCTTGGTCAAAGTTAAGTAAAGTTGACCAAGGTTTGACTAAGTTTAGGAAAATAGAATAGGATAAGTAATAAGTATAAATACTCATCTTGAAGGAGTATTTATACAAGTCTTGTAGTTTGTAACTTCACTTCTCCCTCCCATTTATATTTTCCCTTTTGAAATGAAAATTTAAAAAATGATAAAAATACTCTCTAGCTCCTCTCCTTTATTCTTACTAGCTTTCGTATGATTACTACTTAGCAAACATTGCATCTAACAAAAATGTATATAAAAACGTGTATAAAAACGTAGATAAGAAGATAGATAAAAATGTATATAAAAACCCCAACCACATAATAGAGACCTTAAACCGACTAAAATAAGTAAATGGTGAGAGAAGAAACTAAAAACCCCAAACCACCATGTTTTATAACCACACCACCCAATCAACATATCCCAATCCAAATGATTGCAATGAACAGATAAACAACAAAGGCAAGGAGATCAAAGGATGGACATGGGTTTTCGGAAAAAAAACATTGGTATCAATCGTTTAACAACCACTATGGCCGAAGAAGGTGAGAGAGAGAATACCAATGCTATGGAAAAAGGAAGACAAACCGTCTATGCAAATCAAACTGCATATTTGAACCAAGAAGACTCAAACGGTGATTAGATTAAGGTTTCTAGGCATCGTAAGGGATCCAAAAACCAGGACCAATATGTAGGGGGTAATGTGTTCGCAACCAAGAACGGAGGTAAAACAAGGTTAATAGATTTTGAAAAAGTTATGAATGAGAAGGCTCAATCTTTCTTCTTCACCAACTTCCTTGATTTATGGGATTCAGGTGCGTTATGGAAAATGTTTAGTCATTATGGGAGGGTTGTAGATGTTTATATTGCCTTTAAAAGAACAAAGAAGGGCATAAGATTCAGTTTTGTGAGGTTTAAAAATATTGATGATATCATGGCGTTTAAAAGAAGACTCAAAGGTATATTGATTGGTGATTCAAGGTTAGTGATTAATAAGGCTAAATTCAACAAACTTGGGGGTGTAGGTGTCTTCGTATCTGATTCCCCCCTCCCCCATGAACCTGGGTGTTAAACACTTGCCTAGACGGGAGAAGAATAGATTTATTCACTCCTTCAAGGATACTGTAGTTGGAACCTCACTAAGACCCCAACCATCTACTCTAAATGTTCGTGTAGAGGAAGATGGGTACCTTAGAAGGAGGCTTGAAAAGTGTTGGGTTGGGAAGGCAAAAAAATTTCAAGTCCTTCAAAATGTATGGGACATTATGAAAAACAATGGGCTGGTTGATTGCAATGTTACATACATTGGAGGTCTTTCATTACTATTTGAGTGGAAATATAAAGATTTGGCACGTGGGAGCTTGGAGTCAAACAAAATTTGGTTAATGCAGTGGTTTGATGACCTTCAACCCTGGGACGAGAAATGTGATCCATATGGTAGACTGATTTGGCTAAATTTAGAGGGTCTTCCTATCCTCGCTAGAAACAATGGGGTAGTCAAGTCTGTGGCTGGAGATAGGACGTTAGGATTTTGATTCCAGAATCATCTTACCTATAGAGGTCCTGATTCTAACTTCCAAGATGAGTGAAATTAACCAATCGGTGATGGTCACCTTAAATGACAAGTCATATTTGGTGAAGGTTTTAGAAGAGCAGATCCAGGATTCTATTCTTCTTCCACCTCAGTCACCAAATGATCCCAATCATGATGATAATCTTTCATAATTTGAGGAGAAATTCGTAGGACCTTTAGTAGCAGATGGTAGAGGTGAAGGGTCAAAACACCAGAACGACAAAGCCTAAGATTATGAAAAGGTCGCCTCATTTATGTCCCCCACGAAATATTATAGGGTTACGGATGAAGTAAATTTCAAGAATGATTATAATAATGATAAATCAGGTTTTAGCTCACGGCATGAGAAAAATATTAACAGTCTTATAAAACCTTCTCCTCTTAGTTCAAATGGGCTCCCCCCTCCTCCACCTTATGAGCTATATCTGGCTGATTCTTCACCAATTGTGTACCTAGTGAAACCCACTTCGAAGGATGTTTATCATAATCCCAACTCTTTTGATATTCACGACCTCAACATTCCTCATATGGCAAGTGGGGAAAGTAATCAGGATGAATTGGAGTTGGATGAATTGCTCTGTAGCTTCCAACGCATCTCAAACTCAGCTCATCAGTATTTAGGGGGTAAAAAGAAGAAACAAAAATATAAGAAGAAGAAGCTAGCTGTCGATGGTGGATCCTTTTCTTAGGAGGCTTTATTGGAGTCGGTGGATGAGGAAATGGCTATGGAAAACATTGGTGCTCATATTGGTTTCTCATTCAAGCCTAAGGACCCTAGGGATGTATCTAGATCAACACGATCCTGTTGTATCTCATGCTCATGGTGTTTTGTTTATTTTCCATGAAAGGTATTTCCTTGAACTGCAATGGTTTAGGTGCCGACAACAAAAAGTCTTGGATTCGTAGTCTAGCAGAATGTGAGAATCTTTTGTTCTATGGTATTCACGAGACAAAGTTGGATTCCATTAATCAATTTTGTATCCGCTCCCTTTGGCCTAGGAATTATGTGGATTTTACTTATTGTAATTCGACTGGGCGTTGGGTGGAATAAATACTATGTAGGATTCTCATATGTTTTCGGTGGATCAAAAGATATGTGATAGGAACGTTTTGGGGGTCATTGGTTCATTGACGGGTATTTCGAGTAAAGTTGGTCTTTTAAATGTGTATGCCCCCTAATCTGGCACTCTTAAGGATGAGTTACGGAATGCCATCGAAGGAATGATCAACTCTTTTGATGCAATTTGGATTATTTTTGGTGACTTCAATGTTGTTAGAAGTAAAATGAACGTATTGGTAGCTCTTTTGATGCTAGGGATGCCAATTCCTTCAATGAGTTTGTTGCTCGCGTAGGTTTATTCGACTTCCTTCCTAAGGGGAGGAGGTTTACTAGGTTTGAAAAGTATGGGAAGAAAGCTAGCAAGCTTGATAGGGTTTTGGTTTTCCATAATTTATTTGATTTCTGGAAGGATGCAGCAATTACTGTCCTATGTCGCTCTTGGTCTGATCATTGTCCTATTTCGCTTAAAGTGGGCCTTCTAAATTCTGGCTCGAAACCTTACAGAATTTTTGAAAAATGGATTGGTGATGTGGATTTGAAGGAAGTTATTGCTAACTCTTGGGCCTCTAACTCTTTTTTCTTAACCCCTAATGTGAACCTTAAAAATAAGCTAAAAATTTTAAGGTTAGATATCAAAGCATGGACTACTAACCGTATATGTCTTCAGGACAAAGCTAAGGACGATCTTATTCGGTAATTAGGGGAATGGGATGTGAAAGCCAAGAATGTCCTTATAAATGAGATGGATGTTGTTAAATGTGAGGAATGGATCATGGATCTTAATCAGCTTGATCAAATCCATCATGATGACCTCAAGCAGAAATGTCATTTAAGGTGGGCTACCGAAGGAGATGAAAATACATGGTTCTTCCATTCTCTCCTCAAATATAACTACTTTAAATCAAACATAAATGAGATTCCTATTAATGGTGTTTGGTGCGAATCCCCCGAGTCCATCAAACATGCGGCATTAGACCACTTTTCATCTAGATTTAAAGAGAATGTTATCTCTAGACCTTGTTTCTATAGCCCTCTTTTCCATAAACTCTCTTCTTTGGATGCTAGTTATCTAGAATCTTCTATATCTGTGAAGGAGATTAAAGAGGCGGTCTGGAGTTGTGCCACATCAAAAGCCCCAAGTTCGGACGGATTTAATTTTAACTTTATTAAAACTTACTGGGAGATCGTTAAACAAGATTTTGGGATTATATTAAATATTTTGAAGTTACAGGTAAGTTGGAAAAATGGGTGTAACCCATCTTTAATCGACTTGATTCCTAAGACGATTGACCCATTAAGCTTTTTCGGACTACTGTCCAACTATCCTCATTGGTTGTGTGTATAAGATTATATCCAAGATCCTTGCTAGTAGGTTAGTTAAAGTCATCTCTTTGGTCATTAGCCCTAATCTATCTGCGTTCTTAGCGGGAAGGTAAATACTTGACGGTTGCCTTATTGCTAATGAGATTGTTAGGACGGCATTAATTGAAAATTTCAAGTTACTTGTTTTCAAAGTCGACTTTGAGAAAGCTTTTGATAGTGTTAATTGGGATTTCCTCCTCGATGTGTGATGCAGTCGTCGTAAGACTTCAACACGAAGTTTTACAACTCCCTAGGCATAGTACCTAACCGTTGTAGTAGTAGTATAGGCAAGACTTGGGGGTTGTTATCGTTCTCTAGGGGAATAGGTTGGGAAGGCCTGATCACAGTCTAAAAGAATTTTAAAGGGTGAAGAAAGATATTTTTTTGTGTTTTTAATTTATGAAACAGTAAAATCATATATTGGAGAGGTGGTTTTGGTTTTAGCTATTAAACTAAATAAACTAAGCTACCGATGATAACAATATAATAAAAGACTGTGTTTATTTAATCATGTATTACTCCCTAGATGCTTCTCCTAGTGTTGTTGCTTGTCACACCTATGTGATGATCAATGTTACATATTTCCTAAGTCATAAACGAATTACACGACCCGCCGCTATTTGAAATTCTGTTAAGGGCAACGCACAAAGTAGGTAGTATGAATAACTATTACAAGGCCCCTAAAGAATATATTAAATGCAGTGAAATATATTAATAGTGGATCATCCATATAAAGGGCAAGGTATATGAAGACTGTTACCCGAGGTATCCTTTCTACACAATGTATGTTTTCCTAGACATATACAACATCCGATTAACAACAAAAGTAGTTTTCTTCTAAGTACCTAACATCATATTCATCACAACTGAAGCAACACCACTAGATCTACATTCTCGGTTTCATAAATCAAAAAATAAACACAATATAAGGTTTACAAGCATGTTTAAAGATAAAGCAAAATAGATAATAATCACACAACCCGACAATTGAATGATAAAGATATCCCTACTTGATTAAAACATGAATTGAAGGAAGTACAATAGGGGTTTTGAGGCCTAAATCGTCCCTAACAGCTGCTAAACGAACTAGGGTTCGTCCCTTTTTTACTCTAAAGTTACACACTTATAACCCTAATTTTGGGTTTGTATATATAGGAAAATCACTGCGACGGCGTCGCGTTTTAATCATGACGCCGTCATGATAAGAATATTCTAGATCTTGGACTGGGTCGTGTGGGCTAACGCCGTCGTGATATCTTATGACGCCGTCATGGTAGGATTTGTGACGGCGTCAAGTGTAATCTGTGACGCCGACTCTAGCTTCTGAGGAGAAATTCTTGAGCAATGTTGGTGTAGGTCCGTAGTCTTGTCCGTTTCTTCTCCAAATGAGCCCAAGTCACGTGTATTTCTTCCAAATGCCTTCCAAATGCAAAATACCTAAAAAGGAACGATTAAGTACCTATTTTAGGCATAAACGCACGATTTAGGGGGTTAAACGACCGGATAAACGACCCGGGGATATTCTATACTACTTCTCGGTTTCATTGATTATTTTTAGATTATACTTATTATATATATTTTATTATATATTATATATATAAGAGGTTTAGTTTAAAAACCAAACAACCACCTACTCTTTAAAAGTATTTTACAACACAACCTTCTAGACCTTGTAATTAAAAGCACGGAAAGTATATACTAGCACCTCACGTAAGTGTTTGGGATTCTCTCTTTTACTCGGTTGTATAATAAATTATAACATAAGGGGGAAACGAAAAATCAACGGTTAGATATTTGAAAAAGACTCGGTCACCCCGTGTATTTTACTGTTTATTGTAGCTCGTAGTTAAGCGTTTAATGTATATCATTCGGTAATGGGCCAGGTATTAAACCCAACGTGTAAGCCCTCTACCAAGGCCTTTAGGGCAGTTTGTAACTTACTATATAAGCCTCTTCCATGCCTTGGAAGAGGTGGTTAGTCATTTCATAATACAAGTTTATTTTCTCTCACTAAAAACTTTTTCTTTTTAACTTTCTCTCTCTAGATGTGACTAATCCATCCATCTTCCATTGTATTATGATTTCCAATATCCTACAATTGGTATCAGAGCACATGGGATGATTAGCTAGATTGTGTGTGGGTTTTCTTGGTTAGTTTAGATCAAAAGTTTGGTTTTTGAAGGTTTATAGTCTTGTTCTTGGTTCTATTTGATCTTGATGTTTATGATGTTAGAGTTCATGTTTTTATGGTTGCTATAGCCTTCTAGTACCAAGTTGTACAAAAGAAACCAAGCAAAAACGTTCAAAAGGGTGTTTTAGGCGTTTTTAGGTAAAAATACAAGTTTTTCGAGCTAGCGAGTTAAGGCACTGTTCAAAGATCTTCTTAGCGAGTTGTGGTACTGTTCTAGCGAGTTGTCAAACTAGTACACTGGTTGTCAAGTCGTACTATGTCAGCGACTTGTCTTTGTGTGTAGGTTGACTTTTTGTGCAGATAGCGACTTGAGTGTTGATCCCAATCCTTGATCGATTCCTTAGGTTGTCTAAGGTTAAATTACCTTGGATAAATCCAAAATAACTTGTTGTAGAAACTTTGTATGTATACTAAAGTGTATGCGGAATCTACACCTTAATACCTAGAAGTATAATGAATAAAATAGTAATCATGAATAAATAAAGATATAACCAAACGCTCTAATATTATTAGATCAATAATGCGATTACTCTTCACTAGAACTAGGGTTTACAACCTTGAAGCTTTTCTAAATCAACTTGACAACTATGAATAAACAAGGATATATGCTTTTTTTCAACTAATGCCCTAAAGCCTCCTTTTATAGACTAAGGAGTCCTAGTCGGCCTACAATACATTCCTTAGATATCATAATCTTTTCTAAACATAAACGTAATCTCTTAAACAATTATATTATACATATCTTGTACAAAAATATCTCAATACTTATCTTCACAAGTATTCTTGTTGTCCAAACAATGTTTATCTTTTTAAACCGTCTTTATCCTCTTGACGCAACATAAACTCTTTGTACCAGCAACACTAATAAACATAAGCAGTAGTAACATTAGTACTAGCAGTCTTAACATTACTACTAGCAGCACTAACTTCTTAGCTTATATTTTAGTCTTCAATTCTGAGCAGTGTTAACTTCAACTAACAACAGTAACTTTATGCTATCAGTACTAAATTATACTAACAGTAGTAACTAGCAGTGGTAACTTTATACTAC
>BQNB010181555.1:0-12582 GCA_026074375.1 Tanacetum coccineum
GGATAGAGTTTAAGAACAATGTTATGAATGAATTCTGTGCTAAGAAATGGATAAAAAGGGAGTTTAGTGTGTCTAGAACTCCACAGCAAAATGGTGTGGTGGAAAGGAAAAATAAGACCCTAATTGAGGCTACTAGAACTATGCTAGCAGACTTACTTTTACCTATCCTATTTTGGGCAGAGGCAGTTAATACGGCTTGCTATGTACTGAATATGGTATTAGTGACCAAACCTCAAAATAAGACACCTTATGAACTATTAATAGGTAAACCACCTAGTATTAGTTTTATGAGACCTTTTAGGTGCCCCTTGACCATTTTGAACACCTTAGATCCCTTGGGCAAATTTGATAGGAAATTAAATGAAGGATATTTGCTTGGATACTCTACTACTAGTAAGGCTTTTAGAGTATACAATAAAAGAACCAAAAGAGTAGAAGAGAACATGCAGATTGATTTTTTTGAAGATCAACCTAATGTGGCAGGAATTGGTCCTGATTGGATTTTTGATCTTGATTTTCTAACCAATACAATGAACTATATCCTTATTAGTATAGAAAATCAGGTTAATGTGGATACAGGTACACAAGAATATTATGTTGCAGGTTCATCAGGAAAAGATAAAGAACCTACTCAGGAGTACATACTGCTTCCACTACACCCTCATAGGCCAAGGCTTTCAATAGAAGATGTTGTTCAGGCTGCACAAGAAAAACATTCTGAAAATGCTCCTAAAGACAAGGATGTACAGGATTCAGAAGATGCTGCTGAAAAAGAAGAACAACATAAGTTGACAGAAGCTGAACAAGCCTTGAAAGATGATCTTGAGAGGATGGTTGCTCAAGAAATGGCTGCTAAAGCTATGGATGATGCTACAAGGCAGGCCTTTAAAGAAGAAAAGAGGAAAATTGCATCTCAAAAGAGGGCAGCTCAGGCTACCAGTATTAACAAACTTAATACTGGTAGACCATCTGTTAGTGCTCCTAATTCACCATTAGTTAGTACTGCTAACATATCATATGCTAGTGCTGCTAGTACTCCCATAGGTGCAAATGCTGGTGGATCATCATTTGTCTATCTTGGAGGACAAATACCTATTGATGCATCTACTCTCCCTAATGCTGATTTACCCAGTGATCCAAATATTCCTGACTTAGAAGATGATTCTGATGTATTTCCAAATGATGGCATATTCAGTGGAGCTTTTGATGATGAAGATGTGGGTGCAGAGGCTGATTTCAACAACATGGATAACACCATTGATGTCAGTCCTATTCCCACACTCAGGGTTCATAAGAATCACCCAAAAGGTCAAATTCTAGGAGATCCTAAATCAATAGTTCAAACAAGAGGAAAGATTCAACAGGCTTCTTCAGTACAACAAGATTTGGTAAGCTACATCCACAAACAGAATAGAACAAATCATAAAGACCATCAGAACTGTTTGTTAGCATGTTTTCTCTCCCAAGAAGATATCACAAGCTTTAGAAGATGAAAGCTAGGTTGAAGCAATGCAAGGGGAATTGTTGCATTTCAAATTACAAAAGGTTTAGATACTTGTTAATTTGCCATCTGGGAAAAAGCAATTGGCACAAAGTGGGTCTTTAGGAATAAGAGGGATGAGAGAGGTATTGTTGTTAAAAATAAAGCAAGGTTTGTAACACAAGGGTTTAGACAGGAGGAAGGTATAGATTATGATGAGGTTTTTGCACCTGTTGCCAGGATAGAGGCAATCAGGTTATTTTTAGCCTTTGTATCATTCGTGAGATTTCCTGTCTACCAAATGGATGTTAAGAGTGCATTTTTTTATGGCACTATTGGAGAGGAGGTATATGTTCATCAACCTCCAGGCTTTGTTGATCTTGCTCATCCAAACAAAGTTTATATGGTGGTCAAAACTCTTTATGGTCTACATCAAGCTCTTCGAGCTTGGTATAAGACACTCTCTACTTTCCTGATGGAAAATGGTTTCAGGAGAGGTATCATAGACAAAACATTGTTTATTAAGAAGAACAAGAGTGACATTATGTTAGTCTAAGTGTATGTGAATGACATCATTTTTGGCTCTACAAAACAGTCTATGTGTACTGAGTCAACCTCTAGGCTTTGTTAATCATGTTCATCCAAACAAAGTTTATAAGGTGGTCAAAGCTCTTTATGGTCTACATCAAGCTCCTAGAGATTGGTATAAGACACTCTCTACTTTCCTGATAGAAAATGGTTTTAGGAGAGATACCATAGACAAAACATTATTTATCAAGAAGAACAAGAGTGACATTATGTTAGTCCAAGTGTATGTGGATGACATCATTTTTAGCTCTACAAAACAGTCTATGTGTACTGAGTTTGAAAATTGTATGCACAAAAGATTCTAGATGAGCTCCATGGGTGAACTCACATTCTTTTTGGGATTGTAGGTGAAGCAACAACCTGATGGAATCTTTATTAGTCAGGACAAGTATGTAGCTGACATCCTTAAGAAGTTTGATTACTACTCCTATTGATTTTAATAAACCCCTGGTCAAAGATGAAGATGGTGTAGGTGTAGATGTAGATGTGCATGTCTATAGGTCCATGATTGGTTCCCTGATGTATTTAATTGCATCAAGGCCAGACATCATGTTTGCTGTCTGTGCCTGTGCTAGATTTTAAGTCACCCCAAAAGCTTCACACTTAAATGCAGTAAAAAAGATTTTTAGGTACCTCAAACATCAACCCAAACTAGGGTTATGGTATCCTAAGGATTCTCCTTTTGAACTAGAAGCTTTCTCAAACAGTGACTATGGAGGAGCCAGCCTTAACAGGAAATCAACAACATGTGGTTGTCAATTTCTTGGTAGAAGTTTGATATCTTGGCAATATAAGAAGCAGACAATTATGGCAAATTCTACTACTGAGGCAGAATATGTTGCAGCTGCTAACTGTTGTGGGCAAGTACTATGGATACAGACTCAAATGATGGATTATGGCTTTAATTTCATGAACACCAAAATCCATATTGACGATGATAGTACCATATGTATAGTCAAGAATCCTGTCTATCACTCAAGGACCAAGCACATTGAGATTCGACATCACTTCATAAGGGATTGCTATGAGAAAATATTGATAGATGTTATCAAGATTCACACTGACAATAATATTGCAGACCTTCTTACCAAAGGATTTGATGTCACAAGATTTAACTTTTTGGTGGTTAGCATTGGGATGTTAAATCTGTAGCTACATTTGCGGGGAGGTTCAATTGTAAAGTTTATACTTGTAGTTAGTAATTGTAGTTAGAATTAATACTGATAGGGTATTAATCCTGGTAGTTAGGACTGTTAGTTCAGGTTAATACTGCCTTATGAAAATGTCTTGCAGTATTTTTCTTGTTTTTGGACTAAATTTTGCAGGACAAGCATGGATTTGAGGATGGATGGAAGCTGTGCTGGTAGCTTTTCTCATATCTGGTCTGTAAGTGATGAGTACTGGAGAAAAGTTTATACTGATATGTCATTATTAATACTGGTAGACTACAAGTTAATTCTGGTAGACAAATGTTAATACTAATATGTCATATTAATACTAGTAGACTGAAAGTTAATTCTGGTAGGCCAATATTAATACTGGTAGATGACCGTTGATGCTGGTGAGGGAAAATTGACTTTCCTTATTTAAATATTACCGTTAGAGATTTTTACGACAATTACTTTGCGTATAGGTTTCTTAATTGGATAATTACTGAATTTAATTTAATAAAACATCTTTCTTTACTATAAAGAAACTACTTTTACAGTCGGTCAAACCAGAAACCTTGTTTATCATCTATCTAAATTCAATTACCTCTCTCTACCAGCACTTAGTCACTTAAACGAACCAAACCCAGCACTAAAATTTAATTAATCACAACTTCTGTTCCTTAAAAATTAAAGATGGCTAATTTGCGGTACTCGGATAAGCATAACATGGTTGCTTTTCTAAAGAAACCTACTGAAAGTGTTGGTTTCACTGAGATAGTGGATTTTCTCAAAGGTATCTCTCTCAGGTATGCCTTGACTCATAATTCCACTATCTATGATTCTATTGTCAAACAGTTTTGGCAGACTGCTACTGTCAGAACAATTGATAATGGAAATCAAGAGTTAGTAGCAACTATAGATGGTAAAGCATGTACTATTACTGAGGCATCTGTCAGAAGTCAACTTTAATTGGCAGATGCAACAGGTATTAGTAATTTACCAGATGCTGAAATTTTTGCAGGACTTGCCACAATGGGGTATAATTCAGATGGCACACTCACTTTTTAGAAAAAGCATTTTACCTCACAATGGAAGCTCTTGATCCATACCATTCTTCATTGTATGAGTCCTAAGTCTGATGGATGGGATCAATTTAGTAGTAATATTGCTACTGCTTTGATTTGTCTATCTAGTCATAGGATTTATAACTTTTCAAAATTAATTTTTGATGGTATGGTGAACAACTTGGAAAGCAAACATAAATTTTTAATGTATTCAAGGTTTTTGCAAATGATTTTAGACATCTCACCTGAAGAAACAAGACAATATATTGCCCTATTTTTAACTAAAAAGATTTTTGGCAATATGAATAGAGGTTCTGCAGGGATACATGTACCATTGCTGCCTACAATGTTAGCAGGTGCAGCTGAGGATCAAGGTGAAGGCTTAGCAATCCCATATGAACCTCATCACACACCTATTGATCCAGTTCCATCCACATCTCAACCACCAATTCCACCTACCATAAAACCACCTCATTCATCACCACCTAGGCCAATTGACAGACAAGATACTGAGGATCCTAAGCCTCAGGGTCCTACTGAGGTTGAAACTTAGGGAGCTGCCACTACAACCTCTGGCTTCGATGCAGGGTTGGACAGTGGTAACATTCATGAGTCTCCACTCATGTCTCATGAAGCATCTCTTCCTGAAGGTAACACATCAGGAAGTTTTGATGACAGTTTACAACTAAAAGAATTGATGGAAATTGTACCTAAGCTGGTGTTAAGAATTGATAATTTGGAGAAAGAGCTGCAGCAGACAAAGAATACCCATGGGAATGCAGTTCTGACTTTAGTTGAAAGGGTGAAGTTTCTTGAAGCTGCTTTGAAGAGAAAATCAAAGAGGGTTATTTTGTCTAAATCAGATGATGAAGAAGCAGAGAATTCTTCCAAATAGGGGAGGAAATTTCAAGATGTTGATGAAGACCCTCTAATTTCTCTGGTTAGAGCAGCTATGAATGAAAGAGAGGAAGATTTTGTTACTCCTACAAAGGTCAGTGCTTCAGGAGAGGTACAAGAGACAGTAACTAGTCCTACTATGATGGAAGCAGCTGGAACTTTATCACAAGTTGCTTCTCAGAGGATAAATACATTCAAGAGGAAAACAAGGTCTGGTATGGATTTCTTTAGTGCTGCACATGAAATATTTAAGTCTGCTGGACTTAATACTGGTAGTGCAAATGTTAATCCTGGTAGTACTGAACTTAATACTGGTAGTACACCAGTTAGTACTTCTAGTATAGTGCAGAAGGTGAATGTGATTGTTCCTTCTCCTAATAAGGGTCAAAGGGAAGGAAAGGCTTAGATGATTGATGAGGATGTCCAGGCTACTCAAAAGACAAAAGAACAGATAAGACAAAAAGAAGATGGATTGGCAGAAGCTATGAGATTGCAAGCTCAACTAGATGAAGAGGTTGTAAAACAGGTTCATTTGGATGAGATGGTAGCTAAAAGAGTGCAAGAAGAGCAAGAGTTGACTGATCAACAAGCACAAAGGATGGCTCAAGTTCATGAAGCAGCTCAACATTACACTGAAGAAGATTGGGATAATATTAGAGCTAAGCTTAAGGCAAATGCATAGTTGGTCAAAGATATGCAAGGAGAAAATATGTCCAGTAAGGATTATGCAAAAAGAATGGTGGACATGATCAATCAGAGAAAGAAAGGAGGAACAAGCCAATGACACAAGCAGATCAAAGAACATACATGTCTACTTATTTGAAGAATCAAGGAACATGGAAGCTTACTCAGTTGAAGAACTTAACTTTTGCAGAGATCAAAGAGGAATTTAAGAAGTTGGTAAGACGCATTGAGAGCTTTGTCCCTAAAGATTCTGAGATTGAAAAGATAAGAGTGAAAAAAGCAGGCATAGAGCTTCAAACAGAGACTTCAAAGAAACAAAAGATTACTGTTAAAGATGTTTTAGTCACAGAGGAGAATGTTGAAGTTGTAAAGAAAGAAGAGCCAATAAAGATGACAGGAAAAAGGAAGAAGCAAATAGCTAGGAAAGGTACACATGTTGACAAGACTACACAATATGAAGCTGAAGAAGACATGGAAGCATTTGTGAAAGGTAATGTCACAGATTTTTCTTCAGGTACTAATATTCCAGTAAGTGCTGTTCCAGTAGCTATCAAACCTCCTAGCATAGCCAATTAGAAAATAATCAAGCTATGTAAAAAGGGTGTGTATCAGATTATAAGAGAAAATGGAACTGATAAAATCTACATAAGTTTTGGGGCTATGCTTAAAGATATCTCAAGGGATGACCTTATAGAGTTATACAGGTTAGTTATGCAAAAGTATGGTACAAATCAACCAGAAGAGGAGTATGAGAGAGTATTTTGGGGTGATCTTAAGATCATGTTTGATCCATCTCTGAGTACAGATCCTGTCTGGAATTTACCATATCAATAAAAAATGCTAAGCTGGAGATATTATGACTCTTGTAGAGTGCATTGTTTGACTTTGGAATCAGCTCATATCTACATGTTGACAGAAAGGAGATATCCTATACCAGTTGATGTGTGTCAAGCTATGCTGGATAAAAAGCTTCAAGGGGATAAAAAGGATGAGGCTTGCTATCAATTATTGAAGTTAATAGAGAAGCAAGCTCAGAATAAGTTACCTTGAAATGATGGTGTTTGAAAGAATTCTCAGGAGCTGTATAATATGTTTTAGGAATCTATAGGCTAAGATAGAGTTGAGAAGGATTGTTTAAGTGTTGGTTTCATCACCACACAACAAATGGTCAACAGTTCACCATGTCTAACAGACATCAAGAACAGGCTAGTCTAAAGCAAACGGCTTTGGTAAAGACTTCTCAAATCCGTTGATGGCTGACAGTTTGCCAAAAACTATATGGTAATTAACTCACCATGTTTTTTAAACAAAGAGTTGGCTACTCCAGAGCAAACGGGTACTGGTAAAGACTTCTCAAATCCGTTGATAGCTGATATCTTGCTAAAAACTATAAGGTTATGAATGCACCTTGTTATTGCAATGAAGCATTGACTAGTCCATAACAAAACGGCTCATGGTAAAGACATATCAAATCCGTTGATGGCTGGTAGTTTGCCAAAAACTACAAAGCCAACTTAGTTGGATGTTGTTGTGTAGCTGTGGTGCAGAGGTGATGAGATGCTGTTAAAGACTAAAAGCCAAAGTATGATCTGATTTCAAAAGAACAACAAGCAGATCATCATTAAAGAGAAGCTAATGACCTAAAGAAGTGTTTAGATACAATCCTCAAAAGCTCAAACTGAAGAAAACTGAAGAAACTTGAAGTTAACAAGTGAAGTTCAAGTTTAGGGGAGGATTGTTGAGAATTAAGTATTCTAGACTTGATTCTGTTAGTAATATATAGTTAGTTCTGCCAGTACACCTATTAGTACAGGTAGAAGAGTTAGCATAGTTAGTACTGGTAGTGTATCATAGTTAGTACTGGTTATGTATTAGTTAATTCTAGTTATGCAGAAGTTAGTTAGAGTTAGAGATATGCATGAGATATCTTAGGAAAGAATATGCATGATCTCTAAACGCGTTTTTGTAAAGCCCATTAGGGTTTCCTGAGTATAAAGGAACCCTAAAGCATAGTTAGTTACATAAGTTTTTAGTGAGTCATATAGAAATCTGTAACCTAGGCAGATTCAAGTTATAATACAAAGTGTAAGTTTGATAAAAGATCTCTTGTGTTTTCTTAATACTGTTCTTCTTAACATTGTTGATTAGTTTTCGCATAATCAATAGTGTTCAATCAGTGTTTCATTATTGTTGCTTTGGATTTATCTAAAGTAACAAACCCTTTGCAAGCTAAAGGTTCAAGATCTATTCAGAAGGGATCCAACAATATATTACACTAATCAGTAACATTCACATCATTATTAGTGAAAATCTAATTTCTTCAACTGAATCATTACGACTTAGTAAAATTCTAGGGTAAAATTGAAAATTAGGAAACAAAACAAGTTAGGGCAAAAGTATAAACCTTCATCAAATTGACGGAGCGACGGCGGATATGTTTGGTGGGAGGAACAAACTGGGAGTTTTTAGAGGGAAAAGTAAAAATGTGGAAGGATTCGGAATAAATGAAAATTTTGTAATAATAATAAAGGGTGAATTTTTAGGGTTTTGTGCGGGTGTTTTGTTTTTTATCAATTAAAGGGTGTTTGAGATTGCTTATTGAGGCTATGTTTGACGGCAAGTGATAAACGTTTCTGTTGAAAAGCTTGTTTGACAACAAAGTAAGTGATAAACAGTAAGTGTTTAGGAATGACAACTGATAAACGGTAAATGAATTTTCCATAAATCAAAAGGTTGTAGGTTCAAGCTTTGTTGGATGCATGTATGAAATATATATTTGTGAGATAGAAAAAAAAATGTCGTTAAAAAAAATTGTTGAACAATCGTTATAGAACTGCTCCAAGCATTTTGTTTATGAAATTACACATATACCCTTAAAAATGACATTCAGATTTTTATTTTAATGTGTAGATGCCCTTTTTGATAATTTTATATTTTATAATTACAACTATAAATACGTTACCAAACATGTTTTTTAAACAAACAACTACTGTTTGCTGCTGCTACTACCGACTGCTGCTTACTGCTACTACCGACTGCTGCTTACTGCTACTACCGACTGCTACTGCTTACTGTTTACTATTATTGCTACTACTACGTGTCGCCAAGCATGGCCTTAAAATAGATTATGCGTTTAAAAGTGCATAATCATGTAATAAACGGCAACAAAACGTAATTTTGAAACATGGTGTTTTGATTTGATTATGGTGTTTGATATCGAAATAATCAGACAATCAGGGTATCTTTGGTTAAAGGTATTAATAGGCAAGGAATAGCAATGATAATGATAAGTGATGGTTAGTTACGTATAATGCAATAAGTCATTACTTACTTTTAGAAATCCATCATTTTTTTATGATTTAGAGGTAACTAGACGAGTACCCGTGCATAGCAACGGGTTTCTAGTTTCGACAAAATTTTATCGGCGAATAAGTGTTTTCGGCAAATTGTATTTGTAGCGCTAGAGAATCCTTTTTTAATTATTTTTTTCTGATAACATAGTTACATTGGGTTCCAATAATGCCAATATGTGTGTGATTGTCTTTTCCAATACACTATTTTAAGATTATACTAATAGAAAAATAAATGTTGTAATTAAAAGCCGAGTATCCGCGTCTAGCCGCACAGTGTGTACCTCATAAAAAGTTGTATTGATATTTTGGTTTAGTGTTTTGTGTAACCAAAATATGGTTGTAACTATAAAATATCACTATAAGTATATGCCGCTATAAAATCTTGTTGCTATGCACGGGTACTCACTAGTATAGTTTAATAAGTTAAGCTTTTAATCTCCCATTCAAGCTCTACTTTACTTCAATATCTTGATATCTACGAGAGCCCACAGCCAATACGACGTCGTCGTCATGGCTATGAGTATATTGTTCAATAGCCTTGTTGTATGCATGAGAATAACAGGTTGTATTTATGTGCATGGCCGTTAATTTTATGTTGTAAAAAAATCGGAAGAAAGAATACTAATAATACGTTACGCATGCAAGTTGCAACCATGTGATTAACTATTTTTGTGTTCTCCATTATGCTAAATGTGTTTGACATGTGGTATAAGAGTTACCATGAAAAATTGATGCAACGTAAATTCATTTGTAAAGATATGTAAATTCTTTTAATAAAAGCTTAAATACTTGAGGGACCTTTGTATAAAATTAAACCAAAATGAGGAAGACATAAATCACCTTCTTCATACTCTATTTCTTATGGATATATAGTATACGTAAATTCTTCCCATATAAGTAGTAAAATACCAAAGCAAGCTCACTTATAGCAAACATGTTCATCTTGTTTAAACACGTCACCAGTTGGCTTCTAAATAACAACCGAAACCAACTAACTAATCTACCACCAAAACCACCGCATCTACTCCAACATCAAGACATAACTGAAACCACAGAGAGATCTGGCAGTGTACATCACAACCGATCTCAAAAGATATATGAATGAAAGGATAAAAAATATAAACAAAAACATCAACACCACCAAACCCACTTTTGTTTCCCATATCCAAAAAAAATGAACCCACATTTTCTCACCACCAAAACTACAAGATCTATCATCAAAAACCACCGGATCTACCACCGAAACCTGTGGAGGTTTCTGCTAGACAATGCTAGTGGCAGCCGAGGTGGTGGCGACAGTAGTTGTGGTAGAGGTGGTGTAAGCGACGACAAAGGTGGTGTAAAGGGTATTAGTGTTTGTGTTTTAGAGAGTGAAGAAAGATTGTGCCACAAGAACAATAAGATATGGTCAAAAGGGTTCTGATGTCTGGACGAGATTAAGCACATGAAGCTCGCCAAGTGGGAACAAAATCGCATATGCAGATTTTCTTGTATGATAATAGATGCATACAGACAAAGAAGATGATATAAAAGAATTTGAAACCACAATTATATCTACGAATGCAGTATGTAAGTTAGACCATCGAAAAAACATAAAACCATAAAATAATTCGTTTTACCGTTTTGACAGACCAGCTGCGCTAGTGATGAGGGTGATGTCGTGCCCAGGTAGAAGTTTGAGTCTCCCCTCGGCACATCAAACTACAAAAATAACGAAAAAGATTAGGAGAATGTAAGTTTCATAAACGAATTTATTAGCAAGCAAGTGCCTTAAAACTAATAAAACAACCAAATCACTAGTTGCCATAGATCTACCTTTTAGGTTATACTTCCGAGACTACCTATTTCAACAAAGATTACAAGATAATCGCCATGGCACATGCCATACACGGCCAAAATCCATGGCGGCTGTTCCAAATACAACTCACAGATTTTGTCTTAAAAAGAAAGAGAAAAGATTAAGAGATGTGTTAAGATTTTTAAGGTTAGTACTGTTATATGCTAATAGTAATGGGCTGCTATCCAAATGTAACTGAACTTGGGCTTATTTTCTTATGGGCCGCAAAAATTTGGAGCTACTAGTTTATGGTTGGGCTGAATTTGTGTTAGTGGTACAAGGTTGTTTTAGGCTTTTTGCTGATTTTTTGTCATTATTTTTTGGATTGCATTATGGTTCTATTTAGCCTTATAGTTTTTATACGTCACGAGATGAGATTTATATTAAGAGATCAACTACAAGTTATTTCACGAGATCACATATGCTTCACGAGATTGAAAAACTATGGTCACTTGGTTGGTTTGAAGTTTTTGCAATATTGTTTACTTACTTGACTTCAAGAGTCGAGTCGGTTGGTTCTCTCGTGAGGATTACTTGCTTGAGCATAATGTGTACGATGTGTACACGTGCTTGGATTTGGAGTCCAGTCAATTTTTAGTGCAAGTTTCAGTCACGGGATTGTTTTCGGTTAAACCTCCCCAAGAGATTGTTGTTTTACAAGCTTCTAACGGGTTTCAATTTCATTATTTTTTTAAGAGATCGTAGTACAAGATTTTCTCAAGAGATTGTCACTACTTTAAGCCACGAGGTCAAGGTCTTTCGAGATGTGTTCCAACTTTTTCTCTCTCAAGTTTGAACACTTAATATCCCTATGTTATTGTGAAAAAAGAATAGTTATGGATAAAGGAAATAAGTCTTGTTTTTGGTAAAATAAAATAAATAAGGTTAGATAAACCATCCAAAGCTCTTCCCCGTGGAGCGATTTTCCAGCTTCAAACACCCACCGAGAAAATCAAAATGCGCCTGTCGGTCAAACCGCTTACGGTCCTCATCCATTTCAAGTGCAAATAAACAAGGGAAGACGATCACCCTCTTTGCACCAGACATCCTTCCGAAACAAAGTCTTTCTCCCATTTGAAACTAAAGTAAGACGTGGTTGATGCTACAATTATCTATCATACCAGTTGTATTCTTGTAATTAGTCCTCTAACCCGCCCAATGGGCGGGCTAGTTTTGGACCATTTTGTACGTAATTGTATTTTACGTAATACGTTATTTGTTTCTGTCTTTTGTATTGCATGTAGGTTTTCTAAAAGGCACGCGTTAGCGGCGCTAAGGCCTTGCAAAGGGGCGAGGTGTGACCTTCATGCTACGCAAGAGACTAAAGGGTAGGCTAAAGGTTTGACGTGTCACCCATTTTATTTTTATTGAGTATAGATAATATATTCCTCCTTGACAACTCGATTAATGATTTTGTACTCCATAAATCTCAAATCCACCCAAACCATGAGTTGGCCCTAATACGAAATAGCAAATATCGAAATAAAGAAAACTTTGTGTTCTCTATATACATGAACATAAACTACGT
>BQNB010181556.1:0-12582 GCA_026074375.1 Tanacetum coccineum
CGTAAGGCTTTTAAAAGGGGAGATTACTTTTGTCCAAAGTAATTCCAAAAAACCTTCCCGGGTCTTTTCCCGACGAGGCGTGAATTGAGAATCGAGTTGAAGTTCGTGATCGCGTGATTGAATGATTCAATGATTTTTTGATTCTATTTCTACAATTAATATGCAAAATCAACTAAAAGCAAGCTAAAAACGAAAGCAATTAATGATTTAAACTAAAAACGATAACGAGAATCAAAACCCGAGCTTTAAAAACCTAAATCAACTAATTTTAACCCTACAAATGCAAATTTAATTTTTAAAAGTCCTAAATGATAAAAGATAATTTTATAAAAAAGAATTATATTTTTTTGACTTTTATGTTTTTTATTATGAATTAAAAACTGATTTAATATAAAAAATTAATTAAAAATACTAAACTAATTTCAAAAATTCTGAAAAAGTACTTTGAATAGTGCTGAACCTAGGAAAAATAAAATGAGCAAAACAACTTAGTGAAATAAGCAGGAAATAAGCTAAAATAAGCTGCTAGGCTAAATGGCTAGAATGACCTTAAATAATAAATAAAACAAACTATAACTGAAAAAGTCCCAAGGGCAGATGGTTAATGTGTGTTGTGTTGAGGTGTTGTGTGAAAGGGAGAGGTCACAGGTTCGACCCCTGTGGCCTCTCTTTTTTATAAAACATGTTTTTTGGTTTTCTTTTTTAAAAAGTTATAAAATACGCAAATATAACAAACTTAAAAAAAGAATTTTTTTTACAAAACTTAAAGATAAGCTGAAAATAAGTTAACTTAAACTGACAGTTTGCAAAATTTTAACTAAATGAGATTATGCTAACTGTGAGGCTTTTTTAAGACTCAATAAGCAAATATTTAACAAATAAGCTAAAATCAGATGAACACATAAACCTAATAATCTATTCTAATTAAAAATAAGCAACCAAAGTCTAGAAAACATTAAAAATCACTAAGACAGCTAAAAATCAAAATAAGCTAAAAACACTTAACACTTAAATGAATTTGCTTTTAAGCTTGAATAAGCTCAAACCTAAGTCAAGTAAGCTACCAGGACTATTAACCTAACCTAATAAGCAATCCTAAACACTAATTAAGCAAATCCAATAAGCAATAAGCTCAGAAATCAAAATTAGCTTTATGGCCAAAACTGTTAACCAAACAGCCTAAGGGGGTACTTTCAAGCTTATTTTTAATCCACTTAAGCTATCCTTATGGCTTAAATACCAAAAGGACAGATTAAGCTTATTCTATAAGCTACTAGATTCACCCAAGAAAAAGCAGTTTGAAACTCAGATAAGCTATGAAAAAGCCAAATGAAAAAGGACTGTTTAACTTAGTATATGCTGAGTGATTTTTCAAATTTTTGTAAAAACTAAAAGGCAAAGTGCAGCCCTAAATTAAGCTATGAAAAAGACTTTTAAAAAACAAAATAAACTCAAACAGATTGACTTTACACTACAAACTACTTATGCTATCAATTTTAGAACTTAAAACAGATTCTAACCTACCTAAATTTATGATTGAAAAAGGACTTTTTAAATTTTAAAATTGAAACAAAAACTTGACAGATTTATACTAAAAACTTAAACCACAATGGCACACTTAACCACTTCTATTCTAATGCATTTAGAACTAAAAACAAGCATGAAAACACACTAAATATCACCTAATCAAAATCTTAAACAAATAAGCTGTCAAAGAAACTAAAAACACCACAGATGTAAACCATGGTTACAACAAACTTTAAACTTGAATTTTAGACTTTAAAATCTTGTGAAAACTAACTTAAGGACTGATTTAAGGTTTGATAAAGTTGATTTAAATGACAAAAGAGACTAGGCAGTACTAACAGATGTTAGTACTGCTAGTGCCAAACACCCCTTTAAGCTTTGTATTTCCATTTTTAAACTATAAAAGGTTGAAATAAGCTCAGATTTCTAAAAACAGATAGAGTATTAAGCAAATAAAGGACAATTAAGCATAAACTAAAGACAAATAAGAACTTAATAATAAGCTAGACTCAAAAGCTATAATAACTAGAAATAAGGACAGTTCATAAGAAAATGCAAATTTAGACTAATTTAAGCTAACAACTAAACACATTAAGCTATAATAGAACTGAATAAGCGAAACTAAACATCAATAAGCAAGCTATAAGCATAGGATAAGCAGTAATAAGCTAAACAGAAAATAAGTTATAAAGAAGAGAAAATGAAGAGTGTACCTTGATCCTAGCTCAAACAAGGATCATGAATGCTCAAGAGAGCTTTTCTATAAGCTCTTGCTTGTTTAAAAACAAGCTAGTAAAACTATAAGCCCTTCCCTTTTAGGCTTATAATCCAAAAGCTTAAACCATATTCTTTTTTTTTTGATTGTATGAAACATAAAACTTAGTTAAGCAATTAAGGAGCTTAACTGAGTAGCAGTGAGTTTTAAGAGCTTAAAGAGCTTGTAAAAATAACTTGGAAACAATATTAAGATAAAGAGCATAAGGGTGAAAACAAGTTTGCATAAAACATTAAAAACTGAAACTTCATTAAACCGTAAAAGATTACAATGCTTGAAATTTAAAAATACAATAATTAAAGACAAGTAAGCTGTAAATAATTTAAAAGACAAGACTACACTACTCCTAGACTAAATTACACTAGATAAAAAAACTCTCCTCTACAATAAAAATTGAATCCCATTTATATAAAAAAAACTTGTGCACAGGGGTGTGCTAGTTGTGTTTCTTTTGTGAGTGCTCTCCAAGCTTCAATCATAGCCCTTTAATCCATCTTTATGCTTTTTTGATTTAATCACAACCCTTGAATTTGTCTTGTCCAATCAGTTGACTTAGGATTGCCAACATGGATTTGTTGGTTTGTGAAGTGGGGTTGGAGGGGGAAAGTGATGGGTTTGTTTTGGGGTGCAGGAATCGAGATGACAAAGATGATGAACAGTGACGTTTTGGTTTTGGCGGGCAAATGGTTATAAGGTATAAAAGGGTTAACGGTGTTAAGGGTAAATGGAAGGCAAGGACTAACGATGTAATTCCCTAAGGACTAACAGTGTTAGTCCCCAAGGACTATAATTAAGCTTAATGGGCTGACTCGGCCCATTAATTTGGGTGCGGGTTGGCCCATTTAAGATGCACACGTCTTTGGCTTCGACTTTGACTTTGACTTTTTGACTTTTTGACTCTGACTTTGACTTTTCACGCTCTTTCCATTCCCGTGCTCGGTTTTGTCGGTTTTGGCTTTGTTTTTGTCCTTTAGTGAATATCCGTTACCTGCACAGTATACAAAGCAAAACACACATATATTTGGCATTTTATGTCCGTTTTTGGTCATTTAGGCTCGTTTTTATAGGTAAAAGGTATGTGTAATTAAGCACATACCAAAATCCCCCATACTAAACTATTGTCGTGTCCTCACGCAATGCCATAAGTAAACACTTTAGAAAACCAAGAATCTTAATCCCCCTCGACTAATTACCTCGAAAAGTAGCTAAGTGTTCATCAAGGGGAATTAAAGAATCATTAGCTTTGAAAAGCCCCGTTTTGACCATTTTTATAAATCTACACTAACTACTACACATATTTTTTTATATTTTTCCTTTTTCTTTTTCTAACTAGAATGTTTGGACTTTCGTTATTTCATAACCTTTAGGGTCATAGAATAAGAAGCACTTCAATCTATAATGCCCTAAAAAGGATATATTCGTCGTTCATGATTTTTTCACTTGTCTAAACAAGTTAAATGAAATGAACGTTAAATATAAGTTAAAGATGCCGACATTATATTATTGTAAATGTGAACTTTTCATCCCAACAATTATTATATCTTAGTGTGAATGTTTTTATTTCGGAATTTCAATCATGGATCCACCTTTTGAATATTGCAATTATTCTATGCTTCTCGTTTCCACCATGAATTATGATTTTGGAAGGCTGAAGATCATTTCCATGTAGCGACTTTCTTCTGGCACATCCCAGCCGAGACCGGAATGGTGACCAGGGCTTTTGGACACCCATAGAGATAGTGTCGGAACTCACGACCTTCGGTTTCAAAAACTTTTTAGACTTCCCGTTAATTAAACAATCATTAGAAAATCATAAAGTTAATGAATTAGTTCGTAGTTCATAGGCATATTTAAATTAAGAAACAAGTGATTTTCTATATTTATTAAAATTACATAATATTATACTTAACCTTATATAATTATAACATCCTTAAATGAAGGGAATCCTCGACCATTTTGAAGGGCTGCAAACATCGGTTCTGTGAGCCAGGGGCATGATGCAGTTAAAAACATTTTATCTGTCTCGGATAATTACTATGTGCTTTTTAGAAGGACTACAACATCGGGTTGTGAGCGGCAAGATTGCAGCAAACTTTTTCAGCCCATAGTTTTTAAATTAGTATTACCTCATTTTTCATTGTTTTTTTTACACTTTATATTACCATGATATAGAGAAAATTTAAGTATAAATTTGAACTAAGACTAAATAAATTATTGTTATCGACTACATTAAAAAAATCATTGATTTAAGTTTAATTTTCGAAAAGAGCACGCGGTTATTAGTCCGGTTAGAGCTCTATGGAAGACGAAAAAGCACAAACTACACTTATGAGTCTTAGATTCCAACTAATCCTTGGTTAGCATTTTTACTCATATTTAAAACTCTTCATTTCTCGTTCTTACAAATTTAAATCTTTAATAAAAAGATCCTGTGAACGCTAGTCAATTTTTATAACGGTTTAAGGGACAAAGCTAAGAGCTCAACTCGCTTCTTTTTTGTGATCGAGTCAAATTTATTCTTCTTCTACCCAGCAGGAAAGTAAAAAAAATGTGACAAAACCACTTAGTTTTTATGTCTGAAAAAATTTTAATTTTTTCTTTTTTTGGTATTTTGGTGGTTAAAAACGCATTACGTGAGAACAAGGACTGCCAGGCAAATCAATAAGCGATAGATCTTCCCCCACCCTCCCATCACTAAGAATTGAACATTGTCCTCAATGTTTTAAGAAGGGTCTCTACGTAAATCTAAAGTCGTTTATTAATTATGCTCAAAGATAAACGTTAGTCGATAAGATTTAGGATATTGGATTCCCATAATCATGCTAAGGATTCAAGCTCAAGTAGACGAAGGACAAAACTACGAGCACGAGATGTCTCATAATCTGGGGCAATCCTGGACATACAACACAAACCACAAAACACGAGAAAGGAAGAGGTGAACCTCCTCACGTCACACTTATTCATTACTACTATTATAATTATACTATGATAAGCATGGGTTGCCACCCACGAAGCGCTTGTTTATTAATGAGTCACTAAGCTTGACTCGATCCCCCCATACTTGAGATGGTCAAGGAGGATAGAAATGGAGATACAGAACATCCAGGGTAGGAATGTTCCCTCCATAGATCATCATCGGGCTTTCAGAAAAAAGCTGGAATGCTTTAAGGCCCCGATGAGATAAGAGATAAACTTTGTCCTCATTTTCGGATGAAAATAGAAGCAAAGTGTCAATCACTGGACAAAGGGTGGGTTGGGTGGGTAAAAGTCTAGGCATAAGAACATAGTGTTTAGAAATATCACCCACCACTTTGGGAGTCAAAACTCCCGTATCGGACTCAATTTCATCATCATCCGGTGGTTTTGTAGGAGGACGAGGGGATGATGGAACATCAAAATGAAATGACTCATTTTTAGGAAGTGAAGGGGAATCATTGCTAAGCAATTCTTTAAGGAAAAGGATATCCCCTTCAGAGTCATAGTCATCATTCTCAATTCCCGGTGGCATCGAGTCATCTGGAGTAAGAAATAAATCGATCTCCTTCATAAGAGAGTCACTATCCTCAACGGGGATAGGAGATGGATAGAAAGATTCTATTACAGCATCAGAAACTTCAGGATTTAGTTCTTCCGGAGGTCGAGGAGATGAATTATCATACAATAATTTCTCAACAAGACGAATTTCTTCCTCAGATCAAAGTCGGTTTCATTAATTCCCGGCGGAATTAAATCGATATGAGCGAGTTCACCGGAGAACTCCTCGAGAAGAGAATCGATCTTAGGAGAAGAAATAATCGAAGTATCTCGATTAAGCAAAGATTCTATAAGATCAAACTCATCATTAAAGTGATGCGGATCTATCTTAGTAGAAATGATTTCTTCATCCAAAAGAGGGTTCGAATAAATTTCCTTCGGAACGTCCTTGATTGCAGTTTTTATATACTATAAAATATATAATAATATTCCAAAATAGCAATCAAGAACTTTCCTAAAGTCTCCCTTAAGAAAAGCTCACTCTAAAAGATATATATAATATATAATACGTATATTTACTCACTTGAGATTGGGACAAGGTTCTCAACACTAGACCTTATTAATTTGTCTGATTCCGTTTTCAGAATAGTGCTAAGATGCTCGTCCCCCATACTTAGAGAGTTATCGAGTTCCTCGGTTGGTAAGATGGGTGTGATTGCAATAGTATATTCCTCGTCATCATTTTCGTAGAAGGCAGGACAATTCCAGTTCGGAGTATTAATATAATCTGCCTCCTTGCTTATCATTTGCAAATCTTTAAGAAGTTTATGAAAGAATCTTGTATATCTCTGGTGATGTTGTTTTCTTTAAAAGCATGTTTATATTTCAAAAAATTTCTCCAGCTAGCAATTAAAACCTTGGCTATCTCCAAAAGATATACGATTAAACTTCTTTAAAAAGGTTTGTATAGATTTCATTAGGTTTTCTCTGGCTTGCACACTCGTTTCTTGAGGAGGTTGATGAATGACGGTATACTGCGGGGGTTGGAATTGGTCAAAACCGAAAGAATTAGAATTATAGAAATTTTGGTTCATCGGTTGACACTGAAAAGTCTCATGAGGACCCCCGCAGTTCTCACAACAAAGAAGTTGTTATGGTAAACTCCGTGAATCCTGTGGATAATAATTATCACGACAGTGTTACACGGTTCCGGCTCATAGACAAGCGGGACTCGTGATGTACAATCGGAACCGTAGTAATGATCGTTACCACAAAAATCACAAGAGTTTGTCGAAGGTTGTGGAGGTGGGTAAGAAAATTTTGGAGAATTGTTGAAAGAATTCGAATTAACGTATGAATTGCATTCCGAACAAAATCCATTTCTAAGAGTATTTCCACACCGATAGCAATAACATTGTTGACAAAATGTGCTATCAAACGTTCTTCCACAAGTAACACACTCACAATGGAGGTATGACGACATTAGAATTAAACAATTTGAGATAAAGAAGAATATTTTTGGGTTTTTTATATTTATTTAAAACAAGAAAAATATTTTTGGGACCGATAAATCAAAGGTGCACGGTAGCTCTCTAGAAAACGTACAAACGGATAAGCGCGAAGCGTTTTAAAAACCTTCTCCTTTCGGGTCGAAGTTCGTCAGATCAACCCTCCTTATACCTCTCTTATAGTTTTTAATCTCAAGGTGAGCCGAATTCACAAGTGACACAACGGTTGATTTTGTTGTTTTTCAAAAAAAAAATTGGAATTTTTGATTACTTGATAATAGAAGAAAATATTCACAAATGAAAGCGATAACTTCACGGGGAAGGGTCTTCAAACACTAATCTTCAAACGTAAACTTGATAATCGCACACACCTCCCCGGCAGCGGCGCCAAAAATTGATTGCGGTTCTTTAACTATATATATATATATATATATAAATATATATATAGTAATAATAATTGCTTAATACATATATATAATATATAACCAAAATATCAAATAAAGAGAGTGAGTAAGTATTCCGTAAGGCTTCTAAAAAAATTACTTTTAACCAAAGTAATCCAAAAAAAACCTTCCCGGGTTATTTCCCGACGAGGCGTGAATTGAGAATCGAGTTTAAGTTCGTGATCGCGTGTTTTATAACAACCCAAAATTTTCATCAAAACAAAATCAACCTATTTTATTATGATCACATTTGTACGGAGAAATTTTTCGCTTTATTACATTCTATTATATAACATTGTTTGCATAGCAAACTAAACAAGTTCACACAACCTACTTATGCCATCTATATCTATGTTTATATCATATAAACATTCTAATATGTCAAGTTTATATCTTAATATCATTTTTACCAAGTACATTATCCATTTAATGTACTTTTCAAAGCGTTATCTCAAAACAAGCATTAAACGTTAACGTTTACATCAAAACCCTAATTATATGTAATGAATGTACAAGTATTCAAAAGCATGTGTCAAGTATCAAAATGTACCATAATATTTGAAATGTAAATACTCCTCACAGAATCAATGTTTTCTAAAAAAAAGCCATCTTTAGTCATATAAAAGCACATTGTCCACGTCATTAAGCAGTAACGCATCCAAAGTGCCATTTTACTCCGTTTTCATTCAAGGTTTCTTTAGAACACACTTTGTAACAAGCACTACACTAAATATACAACATTTAAACCCTAATTACTCTACTCCTAAGATCTCATACACATTTTAAAAACTCCAAACCCTAAAACGAAACCCTAAACCCTAGTTTGAGTCTTTAACTCAAAACCTATAGCCCCTTAAAAACTAAAACTAAGCCATAAACCACCTATCTTAAAAACTAAACCTTAATTCCTAAACACCTATTTTCCTAAACCTTAATCTATCCATAAAACCCTAGCCTTAACTCAAAGGAAAAACCCAAAAACCCTAGCAACCCATTACACCCTTAAAGTAGTTATTCATAACTTTTCATAAATCTGATCCGTTGAAAAAAACATTAGGATCTGAATAAATCAATAGGCTTTGGGTTTAAGTGATGTCACTAAGTTGTAGCCCCTTGTTCTTGTGATCATTTGCGGTTGACTCAACCGATTCGAGTCGGATGAATTAGTTTGCCAAAATGGCAAAGGTGCCCACTGATTCTGCCACACTGGTGAGTAAAACGGCTATTATCTCTAAAGTTTTGTATAGTAACCCCTAAATATGTAAAACTAAAAGTTGTAGAGGACTCAAATATCTAACCATGCTTACTGGTTTGAGATTCATCGGAGTTACGGTTTGTAAATGGCAACCATTTTACAGAGACTGATGTTGGCTGTCCAAAAACAGCCATGTATAAATCAAACCAAAAACCCCTAAAACGTCTAGAACCACCATGATATCATCACACCCTCACCCTAGCACCACTATGACATCTCCACAAGCAGATCCATCACCCATCTTGGTCACCAAGTAAAAACCCTTGGCCATAAAACAACCACCACCTCATCTCGTCACCACCTTCGTTTTTCGAACCCCCAACTCTTCCAACCTTTTTCCACCTCCTATAAACCTTCCATGACTCATCCTAGCAGCTCTTTAGTCATCATACTTGCTCCCTACTCCATGCAACTTGGCCACCAAGTTGCTAAACTTGGTCCCTAAGCCATTCACACCCTATATAAAGCCTAACAACCCCATTTACTTCAATCACACCTTCATTCTTTCTTTCTAATCAACAATGGAGTCCAAGATCTGATCAAGGAAGTTCTAAGAGGTCCTAAGAGAAGAAGTGAAGTGAAGATAGCAAGTCTTGAAGCCCCGAGGCTTTTATTCTAGACGTACGAGTGAAAAGCAACCCATACAACCCGTTTTCCATTCAATAAGCTCAAACCCAGGTTCTAAAGGTTCCATTTATGTTTCAATACTTTCATAATGTTCATATGATCATGTTCATACTCTTGTTAAAGTTATAGAGCTCAAAATCAACACGTTCTTCACTTTTGATCCAAACCAAAACCATAAAACCCTAATTTCATGTTTTTGTTTAATCTATAACTTGTAAAATAATGTTATAATCTATCCTAATAAGCTTATATAACAATATTATAAGTATTTCATTATGTCTTAAAAGCTTGAATCTTAAAACCTGCGTATTTTCATTTCAAAACCCTATTTTGATTTCTAGCTTAACAAATCGTTACTTTAAACTTTCGTTACGTTAAACCATCATATTTTAGCTTATATTAATAAGCTATAACCTGCAAATTACTTTTCATATTGAAAAATATCATTATTATGGATTTTGGACTAAAAACGATACGTTTTTCATGCATAGGGGTATATATCGTAACTTTCTGAAACTTATAATAAAAGGACTGAAAATGTCATTTTATCAAAGTTATAACTATAGGGGTCTATTATGTCACTTTCCAAAGTACAAGGTTTACTTTGTAAATCTTTTAAACTAGAAGGACCAAACTTGTAAAAGTGAAAACTCCAAGGGTATATTTTGCCATTTTTCATTCTTAAGGGTCTAAAATGTAACATTTTGAAAAAGTGTAAAAATGTGTTCAAAACCTTATAAGACATAACTTTAATTAACGCTTGACGTGCTTATCATTTCCAGTTATTGAGCAAAACACTTAAAACCGATTATCTTATAACTATTATATAATTCATCATCAATATGCTTTTAAAAATCCTGTCCTGAATCTATATCGTATCACAATACTAGGGAGCTTCATATTAAGGGGTTTCATCTTGGTATTACGTTCTGACTGAGTTGCTAGGTTTACGATTTAAAGAGCCCTGACTCCTCAAACGTTTACTAAATGACTTCTTAATTATGATGGCCCGAAAGGTGATACAATACTCCATAATAATTCAATCAAAGATATACATTATACTTTATAATGTAAAACATATTTAATCAAACAAAGACTTGACATATTATCATAAGTTACGTGACGAAGCTGCTTTCTTTCAATCGATATTCTGAACTTTCTCGCTCGAGTAGATAACATCGTACCACCATACGGACGTCCTTCACTTGATATACTTTTACCATCAATTAGATTTCCTTATTCTGATAAGGTGAAGTTCATAACCTCGCCTTTACTTATTTACATGTTTTATAAACCCGCGAGGGGGATACATGCTTATTTACTAACTCTTTTACATACTTGTTTATCTTATAACAATGTGATTACTTTTCAAAGACTTAATGAGTTCATAACCTTACATTTCAATCTTTTAAATACTTTATAAACCCGTATAAACCATGAATCTAAGTGTTTTCTGTATGCTATCCAGATATATTATTGCCTAAGTAGCTTTTAGTGCCATTATTTCCATATCATGAACCATTAATTGCTTACGAGTGAGCGTTAATATTGTGAATAGATCTATTATGGGTGACGACTCCTGTTTGAATACCCATTCATAGGGTAGCCAAACGCACTATATTTGACCTAATGGGTAACCTTGGTAAGTTACCTTTTCCACGGGGACATTTGTTCCTCAACCAATGTCACTACGGTGATTTTCCCTGTTAACGTATTGGTGTCATGAGCTTAGATGCAATAATAATGTTACCATTTTTCCATGATAATTGTATTCATTGCAATTATTACCATTATGATGACTTGCATTCAATTGTTCTTCATAATAATGTTGTTCTTCATGATAATGTTGTTTTCCATAATAATTATGCTCATGCAAATGTTACACTATAATTTGTATTCAAACTATTTACCATAAACCTATGAATTTCACTCAACCATTGTGTTGATCCTTTTTAGCATGTTTATCTCAGGTAATTGAGCAACTTATGGCATGGAGTAGTACAGACTTAAAGATGGCTAAAACCTGTTATCATTCATATTTTATGTTTCTAGATTTTAGGACATGCCTTTGTAAAACTCTGATTTTAATAAATGATAACGTATCTTTTAAAAACGTCTCTTTTGAGTCATTTTCTATGATTGTGACTGTTGTACTATGAAGTAATACCCCAGATTAGCTTATGCTGCTATATTGTAAAAATAGGGGTGCTACACCTAATGTGCGGATGTGGTATAGATAGTTTCGTAGATAGTAAGTTTTCCTTCTATCTAACGTCTTCGAATACATATTAGTACTACTATTACTATTATTAAGGTTGTTCGTTTGCTCGATTATTCGTTCAGTTTCCTAACTCTAAGTGTAGAATCCCTTCATCGTACTTTGTTGTAAGGAGGTCCTATCTTCCTATTCGACGTCTTGATGTATATTGGTAGTTTAGATCTTCTGCTTTTGGTTATTAGTACATTTCACTGGTTTTCCTATAAGTTGACTTGTCGTAGAAATATCAGAATTTTTCCTTTTAAGCATTATTTGTTTGTGACAATTTAGTATGGATATTTACTCCTTTGGTTGTATATCTCTTGGTTTTCGTAACCCGTTTGCGACGTGTTAGTATTGATGCTTTTAGGTTTGCTCTGTTGATCGTTATTTCGGATAAGACCTTAAGTTTTCTTTTGGATTCGTAACGTCTTGCATAAGTTTCTCTTGTACGAGTTTATTTGATTTTATTCTGAGTATATGGTTTTTGGTGTTTTCTTTCGTTTTCAAACAACATAATGGTGTTAGAGTATGTACGGTGTTTTAAAATCCCTTTGGTATTGCGGTGTCCTTTGTTTCAGTAACATATAGTATAATTGATGTCGAATTATTAAAAAAACCATTTTAAGAATATTTTGTCGATGTTTGGCGAAAACTGTGTTTAAAATGATTATTGTGAATGAAATGTGTTTAAAATGATCGTTGTGAATAGAACT
>BQNB010181557.1:0-12582 GCA_026074375.1 Tanacetum coccineum
ACAAGTGCTTAAAGCGGATTGCTAAAAATTTGAAAGAAAATTGCTTAAAATCGACAAAATTACAAACTGAAAATTGAAAACACACACAACAACCTCTAAAATGAACCCTATAGGTCCTATTTATAGAGAAATGAAGAAGAGAGGTGAGAGTTTCTTGAATCTTCCATTGAATCTCAGCCCTTGATCATTTTTGATTCATTTATAGCCGTTTGATGATTGTGATGAGGTGTTAGAACCAATAGAGAGGTGCCACGTGGGTGATTTGACGTGGAAGAGGTTTTAGAGCAAGGCTGAGTTATGTAGAGGAGCGGGGGAAAGGATTTGGCGAAGTTGGGATTGTTTATGGAAATGGCGGGAAAAGTTGTTGGGGTTGTTAGAGGGAGGTTTTAGAACCGCGTTTATGTTTGAATGTTTGAGGTAATTGCAGAAATGGTCCTTGTGTTTCCCCGTCCAAAGTATAGTGTAAAAACAAGTTTGAATATGACAGCTTTGGCCCTTGTTCTTTCTATTTCCATTTTCTCCTTTTATAATCAACTTTCTCACTTATGCAAATTTGGTCCTTGAACTTCAAAAGTCTAAATGAGCCTTTGAAACTTTGAAACTTGTCACTATTAGTCCTTGGCACTTTAATTGGCTTTCTTTCTTGCTGTATCGGGCTGATCCGGCTTTGATCTTTGGCTTCATCTTTTACTCTTGTCTTGTCTTTTCCGTTTCCTTGTCGGTTTTTGACTGTTTTTGCTTCTTTTTGTCCTTTTTATCCTTTCCTGCACAATAGACACAAAAGCACACATTTTTCTATTCTTTTGGCATTTTCTGGCTTTTATTTGGCAAAATCCCGGGTATTTAATATGTACAATTAAGCATTTATCAGTTACTTTGACTGGTAATGACATGTGATCTAAATCTTTTTCTTAAGGATAAAAATATTGTTTTAAGTTGGAAGTGTAACATTAGTTTAGGATCTAAGGAAGATCAACTCGAGAGTATAAGAACCAGAAATACAAGAAGAAAAAGAGAAGGGCCTAGTGCTGCTCAAAGAATGGAGAGTTTGAAGACTGTCTCAGATATTCATACTGATAAATCATAGGTTCAATTTATGTATCCTTTTTTGTTGTTTGTCATATTATAAATGAATAATATGTGTAGTGGTGGTCTTTTTCTATTTTGTGGTGATTTAAGGAAGATTTGATTGATTCAGCGGTGAAAGGAACAATATATACAAACAAATTAGTAATCTAAACCTTGGAGGTTTAGTAATGCTTTTCTGAATGTCGTGTTTTTTTACTTTGATTCGGTTTGATCTTGTGTACAGTGTCATTCGGTTTTGAACTGATGAATATATTTCAGTAACATTTGTTAGTATATGGTCTCATCTTTTTTCAAAAACTTTTAAAATAGTAGCAAATTGTTAATAAGAAAAAGACAAGTGGTTAGAGTTCCATTTCTATTGCTTGATATTCATTTAATAGGAAAAAGACAACTTTTTTTTTACAACTGATAATACGTTTTTGTGAACTTTCAGGGAACAATTGCGCATGCTTTAGAGAAGACCAAGTACGAAGATTCAGACTTGAAATGGTAGGAACTTGACTCAAAATATCACTTTTCTTGTCAATTTACAGCTGATACATTGCTATGAATTCAGCAGATTTCATCATCACAAGCACTTTCCAAGAGATTGCTGGAAGGTTTGTTTTCAAGACGCAACCACGTTACTTCTTAATATTTCTAAACAAAAACTGGTTTTGAGTCTTTTGGATGTTTGTTTTGAATAAAGATAGACTTGGACAATACGAAAGCCATCAAGCATTTACACTACCATGGCTATATGGGTCTTATGGAAAAAATAAGTGTGGGTAATTCTTCTCTATGGTTGGATGTTGCTGCTATAAAGAGTGTTTGGTTTTGCTGTTATCTCGGTTATTGGATGCCTGCTTGCTTGATAAGTGGTGTAGATTATGAATATTTTGTTAGTTTCAAATTTGAGTTACTGGATGATGATATTTCTTGGGATCCTAGCCTGTGCAATTGTGTTAATTGTTTTCAATGGTATTATAGTAATGAGGTTATGAATGTTAAGTAATGTAAGGGTGTTGTTTAGTTTTATATTACTACATGTCTCATTTTTCGTCTTTAAATATATTTTCTTTGTTTTTGGAAAATATTTGATATTGTTCATTTGTAATTTGCAGTATGTGCTCCTATCGGATTTCCTGTTTGTTCAACCAATTTCAGTCCTTAGGCAGAATTGACACACATGGGGTGCTTCGTGCAAATGCTATTTTTTTGATAATTTAGGGGAATTGAGACCTAATGATGACATATCAGGAGGAGATGGTGGTAGATTTACAGATGTGTTATGCCGTCGATTTCTTAGACAAGGTTTTTTTATATTTTTAAGATGTTATTGGTATTGTGTGTCTATATCGTTCTCAAATTTTTGAATGAGATTTTTTGGTGATGTAGTGAGACTGAAGGAAAGAAGGAAAAGGAGAAGTGAAGGTTCAGCGCGACGGTTGTATTTCTATGGTGTGGATTAGTATGATCGTTATTAGCACAAATGTTTATATTATTGGAATTTTGTATGCTAATGAACTCACAACTATGTTATAAGTAGTGGTTATTTATTTGCGTGTGCTGATTGTATAGCTTAGGGCTTCAGTTGATTTTCCCGTGGACTTATGTGATACTATATCTAATGTAAGAGAGTTTGTTTGGCATCTTCGTAGCTTCATTCATTCTGTCCTTTAGTCTAACAATCTATCTGTTTGATTGTTGCAGCCACACGATGCTAATTTTACAAACTGGTCACACCAAGTTGTGGACTTCATTTTAGGTATATCTATTTCTCGTTTTGAGTTGTAGTATATATGTTTTGTATGTTTATACTATAGTTGTTATGATGATCTAATGGAAGTTTTATACTTGATGAACATATGTCACTGAACATGTAATAGCAGTATAATTATATACATATATAACATAAGCATCCTGAATACTAAAACGGCTTAAAGTATATCAAAAGCATCTGTAAATTGTGGCATGTTGTTTTTGAAATGGTTAATTGAAACTTGTTTAAACTCCCTGCCTTGTCCCATCTACGATTATATTCTTACAGTTTTTTTGTTTGCTATATCCTGAAGATTCAATCAAGAATATCACGTCCCATGGAAAAATTATTGATTCTGTTGAAGGGATTATTGGCAGCTTGTCTCTGCTTCTGGTTAGAAACGTGTGCACTACGTTGCAAGGAGATGGTAATCATACAAGGCATCTTGTGTCTTTTACTATTTTAGTACTTCAATAAAATTGCAATGATTTGATCTTTTCTTTTAACTGTTTATTATCTAATTTTTCTATTTCAGGAGCGGGTCAGGTTCACACAGACACCTAGTTTCATGTTCAGCACTTGCTTCGTAAGCTCGAAAGTGAGCTATGTATCGGACAATGAGTGATTCTTGTAGTTATTCAAAGAATTTCTTTACTTACTGAAAATTTGCTATTGTTCAGTCCCGATAGATATATCCATAATACTCGCGCTTACTACAATAGCAATTAACGGTTCATGATAAATAGGGGACTTCACGGTCAATAAGGTAAGCTTAAGCAATAATATACAGGAAAGTTAACATGGATAGCATTCACTTTGTTAAACATCTTGAAATAACACTTAGAAATAACACTTGTGTTTTCCAATAGTATCAAACATAGCTATTGTAATTCACACAGTTAGATTTTGTAAAACCATTCTCGTGTAAAAAGGGGGATATGAACTCACTTAGATGTGAAGTGAAGATTAAGTCGAGTGAATGAATGGAAAACGCGTCACGGAAATATATGAAAGCAACCTAGAGTAGTTTTCGGTCGTTTATAAGTTACTAAGTACTTATATCCTTTATAATTCTATATAGCTACAACTCACCATACTAATTGTGTTTGTGTAATATTGTTTAAATCGCATTTGATAACCTTATAATAATGTATTTTGACTCAGTATAATCGCGTAACTTGTTTAATCGACTTTGTAAAATAACATTATAAAGTTTACAAACAAGTTAAATTATTTTTTAAAGTGTTTCCAAAATGGTTTCGCAAAAATTTATAAAAAAACGGAAACCAACACTATTCATCTCAGGAAATAGTGCACAAGTTATAAAGTAGTGTGTAACTTTCTCGTTTTAAGCCCGTTTCTTACGTTTCTTATGTCCATGCTTTCGTATTAAGACGACGTATCAAAATATGACATTTTTGTATTTCATGTCCTCTGTGATGATCAGAGTACTTTTTACTGTTCATGTACCAGTTATAAACATATTTTTTGATTTATTATCGTAATTCCCGTAATGGACGTATCTTATTCGTTATAGCTACGTTTTTAGTGATTCTTTACGAAGCAAGTTCTAGTACATTAAGTTTATCAATATAAATGTTGTTTTCCAAAATTAAATGTTCCTGAATGAACAGTAACTTTTTATAAAATTTATTTTTATAAACCATGGAGGGTTATTAACGTAAAACGTATTTTTGTTTGTTTCTTTTTCGTTTATAAAATCGGTTTTCGAGTATTTTTGCTCTTTTGGAATCGTCTTGAGAAGTACTATTGTATAAAAATATCAAAACCCAATGTTTGGGAATCGAACCATGATAGTTTATTATAATTAGTTACATAATTAATTATATAAACTTGTTTTAATTAGTTTTTATCTTAAATAAAATTACCATAAGTCCTCCATAATACTTTATATCATATGTACATTTATATATTATAGAGTTAATTAGTCCATTTTGTTCAAGATTTGATCCATGATATCAAGTAAATACATTTTACATGTTTATAAATATCCTAAATGTTGATTTAACTACTATAAACAAATATTATATACATAAAATTGTTAGTATTAATAATTGATTGGGTTTTATATTACCTTTGGTAAATGAGAAATTAATTACATCAAATCACACCTATTGTGATTTAAAACCTTAGTTGAAAATAAAGGAGTGAAAACCCTAATTTTTCCAAGAAAACCCTAACTTGCTTTAATCCTTGCTTAACCCTTTTTAACTCCAAATCAAACCTTCTAAACACCTAGGGATATCTTAGATATGATGTAGGAATGCTTGTAAATATTGTAAATAAAATTTGTATGGTTTGTTTATGATCTTTAAGTTAGGACGTGTATAAGAGAGTAAAAAAGGGAGAGATATTGATTTTTTGTTAAGTGTTGTGAAGAGTGTGAGTTTATACTAGTAATATATATCCAAGATATCAAAAGTTTACTTTGTAAAGATAATAAGACATAAGGAGTGAAATGGGGAAGTCTTGGTCAAAAAGACATAAGGTTTAATTAGCCTTGATGTACATTGTCCTAATTTATGGTATATGTTCTCTTGTCTCCTAAGATGTGAGTTAGTTCCTTGGTTTAGGGAAGAAAAAAAATGACTAGCTAATATCTTGGATAAAACTAGATATTACTTGAACCTTTTTATAAAATGTGTAGATAAAATGTAAAGTGTAGTTTTTATAATGTGTATACTTGTAAAGTTTATGTCTTGGCTAAATTCCTTTGGGTAGAATTCGGACCAATTGATAAATGTGGGTAAAGTTTTATAAACTTTGATCATTAAAAATAAAAATGGTTATTTGTTGAAGCGTAGAAAAGTTTTGGTGCTTCCGGGTATGCCTAAATGTATTAAATTGCGAAACGTAAACGTTTTACGTACCCAATAAAAATAAAATATAAAAAGTTGATTATTACTTTCGTAAAAATAATATATTGCGTGCTTTGACGTGTTAAACTTTAATTAGTTTGTGTCTGTTCGTAATTGTTGATTTTTAGTTTACGGAGATTTAATTATATAATAAGAATTATAAGTAAACGCTGTTCGAAACTTAAATAATAATAAATGGTGAAATTTTGACGAAATAATTGGCGTTATAAGTTGACATGATAAATACAGAATTTTTAGTCTCCTCCGGTTTAGAGAGCCTTGTCCTAAAGGCTCAGGTTGCAACACCTGTAGAAGGTAAGGGTTCAGAGAAATGATCGCAGAAATTTCTTCCCGGAATTTGTGTTGATGAAGAGTGTAGGTTTTTTAGGGTGACTACTTCAAGCATGACAATGGTCTTACCTGAATGCAATAGGTAATAGTCTATGCACCAAAATTACAGAGGGTGATTAGGATATGATATTTGAGGGCAAACGATGCAATTGCTCATTTTCGTTTTAACAGTGTGGATGTGTGAAATGTATCAAATAGTTTTATAACGTAATGAAATAGTCAATAAAGTAAGCGTGAAGTTAGGCTCAGTAGGGATCTTTCTATCACGCTAGCGCCCCTCCCCACTAATATCCACCTCCGAAAAACAAAAATGGTTTATAGGTTTACATCGAGATTGTTGTAAGCGATAGGTCATAACAAGTATAAAGAATATCCGAACAAACGCAGAAGTAGTCAAAGAAAATGAACGTAAAGAACTATTCAATCAACAAAATGAACGTAAAGAGTCGTGTTCTAAAGGTAGGTTCTCCAAGGTGACACGTATGAGGTGACAAGTTAATTGTCGTACTCCCATCAACTGGAAGCCTTCAAAATGATGGATTACGAATCAACATATGCGATTCAAAATCATAAGAAGAGTGTTCCAACTCGGAGTCGAATGGTAAAGTAGCTAGTAGAATTTACAAAATATGTCCGAATGCTTAGTTTCATCAAAAGGGAATAAAGTAGAGTCGCGTAAATGATCGAAGTTAATCGTAAGAGATCAAGAAGAAATTAGTCCATATGTATAGGTATCCTTATATAATACCAATATTAACGCTGAATGGAGTAAATGAGAAATTAGGAAGTACACGAAAATCAGAGTGATCAATATTTATATAACGAACCGATATAAGGTAAATAGTAAGACGTCATATGATAGACGTAAGAGAACGAAATCATAGTCTAGTATTTTTATACTTCATTTATCCATGTAATAGTAGTAGGGATGCAAAAGAGAGCATATAAGTTACCTAGGAGCAAGCAAGCGCGGATATCGGATAAAACAAGGAAAGACTCTATATTTTGAAAAACATGGTCATAGTCTAGGTTTTGAAAACGACCTAGTTCTCTATGACTTCAGCTCTGTGATTTACCAATCTGTCACATCCCAAATCGGACGGCAGCGGATTAGTAAACATTCAGGGTGCGACTTTAAGGCACAACCGTACAAGTCACAGAAACGAACCTCAAAAATGTAGATGTTGAAGAAAATGTCACATTTCATTTAATTAAAATGTCATAGGTTCCATTTATAATGTATTAGAAAACATTGTCAAAAGATTTGTCAAATAGTACTCAAACGTTATTAAGCCTTAAAAAAATATATATATATCCGCTGCGACTACCCTTATTGACTGCTTCCAATGCTCCCACATCAGCAAAAATTAGTAACCTGAACAAAATACATGCTAAAAACGTACATCAATAATGTTGGGAATTAATAGGTTAAGTAAAAAAGCAGTATTGGAATAATTAAGAATATTTCAGAAGGAAAAGTAGCGTTTACAACATTTTTAAAGTGTTATTTCCGAAATCCATTCCGAAATCCAAGTAGTGTTTTAATTAATCTAGTTAATGTTCAGTAGTGGACACAAGATCGACAAGTAATGGTGGACTAAGTTACGTATTCCATGTCCAAAACAAGTAAGGTAGACAAGGGAAACAAAATTTCACCGAGTCTAAATATTTAAACAGGTATTATTGCACTAGATAATGACCCTAACCTTAACTGATTTGTGCCCAAGCAAGGAATATCAGGATGCTTGCCAACAACCTAAAACCTATCATTGTTATATGCACTCGATCAAACCTAGTTGACCCAAAGTAAGGTGTGGGATTGTCAGTCCCGATTAGATCTATCCCACAACACTCGCGATTACTACAATAGCATTTTCGGTCCCATGATAAATAGGGAATTCTCCGGCCAATTAATGTAAACTTAGCAATAACATTCGGCAGTAATCTCGGATAGTAATACCACTTTGTATGCATCTTGAAAAACATTTAGAAAACACTTGTTTCCAATAGGTTAAACACAAGCAATGTAATTCAACCCCGTAAATTTTGTAAAATAATCACGTAAAGAAAGGGGGCTTTTGAAATCACCTTAGAATGTGAAGTAAAGAATAAAGTCGAAGTGAATGAATGAAAACGCGTCACGGAAATATCCGAAAGCAACCTAAGTAGATATCGGTCGTATAAGTACTAAGTACTAATAACATATATAATTCTATATAGCTACATCACCATCTAATTGTGTTTGTGAAATAATGTTTAAATCGCATTTGATAAATAATAATCATGTATTTGAACTCGTATAATCACTTACTTGTTTAATCGCCTTTGTAAAATTACATTTATAAAGTTAAAACAAGTATAAATATTATTTAAGTGATTCCAAAATGTTTCGCAAAAATTTATAAAAAAAACGAACCAACACTATTCATCTCCGGAAATAGTGCACAAGTTATAAAGTAGTGTGTAACTTTCTCGTTTTAAGCCCGTTTCTTATGTCCATGCTTTCGTATTAAGACGACGTATCAAAATATGACATTTTTATATTTCATGTACATCCGCATGATCCAGTGTTTTTTTACTGTTCCTACCAATTTTAAACTTATTTTTATAGATTTAGTTATCGTTCAAAAAAACCCGTAATTGAAGTTTCTTATTAGTATTGCTCACGGTTTTAGCGATTTCTTTCGAGCACGTTATCGTAATTAAAAGTGTTATCATATAAATGATGTTTCCAAAATAAATGTCCCTGTTCTTGAACAGTTTCTTTTTATAAAAATTATTTTTTAAAACCCGGTATTAACGTATATAAGTATATTTGGCGTATCTTTTTTACGTTATAAAATATGTTTTGTGTTTCTTACTTTTTTGGATTCGTCATGAGACGTAATATTTTAGAAAAATATCAAAACAATGTTAGGAAATAGTACCAATAAACACAGTTTATTATATTTAGTTTACATAATTATTATATACATACTTGTTTTTATTAGTTTTTTTCTTAAATAAAATATCATAAGTCTCCATAATCTTTATATCATATGTCTTATATATTATAGTGTTCATTAGTCCATATTGTTCAAGTTTTGGCCATGATACACAGTAAATTACATTTTACATGTTTTTAAATATCCTAATGGTGTTAGTATCTATTTAAAATTTCATATATTCTTAAAATTGTATGTTATATAAATGTTTTAGAGGTTTTTTTTTCAGTAGGTTTATGAGAAATTATCGTTTAATTGACTTATCTAAAATGTTGGTGATTTTAAACCTTAGCTTGTTTTTTAAGGGTGAAATCCATATTTTCTCCAAGAAAAACCCTAACTTGCTTTAATCCTTGCTTAACCCCTTTTAACTCCAAATCAAACCTTCTAAACACCTAGGGATATCTTAGATATGATGTAGGAATGCTTGTAAATATTGTAAATAAATTTTTGTTTGGTTTTGTTTATGATCTTTAAGTTAGGACTGTGTATAGATGAGTAAAAAAAGGGGAAGATATTGATTTTTTTGTTAAGTGTTGTGAGAGTGGGTGAGTTTATACTGTAATATATATCAAGACTAGTCTAAAGTTTACTTGTAAAGTCATAAGCATAAGGAGTGAAATGGGGATGTCTTCGGTCCAAAAAGACTTAAGGTTTAATTAAGCTTGATGTACATTGTCTATATTTATGGTATATTTGTTCTATTGTATTCCTAAGATTGAGTTAGTTCCTTGGTTTTAGCGGAAGAAAAAAAATAAAAAAAAAAAAATAAAATTGACTAGCTTATACTCTTGGATAAAACTAGATATTACTTGAACCTTTGTATAAGATGTGAGATAAATGTAAAGTGTAGTTTTTTTATTGTGTTTTCCTTGTAAAGTTTTATGTCTTGGCTAAATTCAATGGGTAGAATTAGGACCAATTGAATAAATTGGGTAAAAGTTTTTATAACTTTTGATTATTAAAAATAAAACTGGTTATTTGTTTGAAGCGTAGGAAAAGTTTTGGTGCTTCCGGGTATGCCTAAATGTATTAAATTGCGAAACGTAAATGCTTTACGTACCCAATAAAATATAAAATATAAAAGTTGTTTATTACTTCTGTTAAAAATTAATTATATGCTTGCTTGACGAAAACTTTAATTCGTTTGGTGTCTTGTTACGTTAATTGTTGAATTTTTAGTATTACGCGAATTTATTTTCTAATAAAGATTTAAAGTAAATGCGTACGAAACTTAAAATAAAAATAAATGTGAAATTATGACCGAAATAAATGGCGTTATAAAATGACCTAAAAATACGGAATGTTACACAGACGATGCTAATTTTACAAACTGGCTACACCAAGATGTGGACTTCATTTTAGGTATATCGATTTCTCGTTTTAAGTTGTAGTATATATGTTTTGTATGTTTATACTATAGTCGTTATGATGATCTAATGGAAGTTTTGTACTTGTGAACAGTAGTCTCTGAACATGTATAGAGTATATTATATACTTATATAACATAAGCTCCTGAATACTAATACGGCCTTAAAGTATATTCAAAAACATCTGTAAATGATGGCATAGTTGTTTTTTAGGAGAAACAACAAAAAAGTATACCGATATGATATGATTTTTGAAATGGTTAATTGAAACTTGTTTAAACTCCCTGCCTTGTCCCATCTACGATTATATTCTTATAGTTTTTTTGTTTGCCATATCCTGAAGATTCAATCAAGAATATCACGTCCCATGGAAAAATTACTGATTCTGTTGAAGGGATTATTAGCAGCTTGTCTCTGCTTCTGGTTAGAAAAATGTGCACTACGTTGCAAGGAGATGGTAATCATATAAGGCATCCTGTGTCTTTTACTATTTCAGTACTTCAATCAAATTGAAATGATTTGATCTTTTCTTATTAACTATTTGTTATCCAATTTTTCTATTTAAGGAGCGGGTCAGGTTCACACAGACACCCAGTTTCATGTCCAGCACTTACTTCGTAAGCTCGGAAGTGAGCTATGTATCGGACAATGAGTGATTCTTGTAGTTATTTAAAGAATGCCTTTACTTACTAAAAATTTGCTATTTCTTGATCTATTTGAATCAACTTTCCCTGAAATACATAATAGTCTCTACATTTGGGTAAGTTATTATTGACTATCACCATATTGCTACTGTCCTAATAATCCATTTCATTTACATATGATGCCTTATTTATTGTCTATAAACCGTTACAAATATAAACCAAATCACTCATTAATGAAAGCCAACCCAACTGTATATTCAGGTTTGAACCTCAAAATTTCATCTTATGTACAGAAATGTGTATCATCTCCACTTCTATATCCCAACATGAAAACCGTCGCATATAGTAATTTCATTACTACATGTATCTGTTACATTCCTGGATATATACTGTAACATGTACTTAGATATGGCTAGTGATAATTTCTTGATAATTATGTAGAAGGCTGAGAGTTAATTTACTTGTACAATGTCACATTATATGGTTAGAACTTAGAAACATAAGCTTTGGATTATGATTAGTGTGTCATGTTTACTTACTACTTGATTGACAGGATCCAGCTTATCGAGTTTTTGGTATCAGATTAGCTAATAAGTTGGTCAAAGACAGATGAATTCGCAACAGGTAAGCATACATTTTATCTAAGTAGGTCAATTTTGGGTAAAAACAAACGAGTAACTATATAGAAATATTCTCAAAAAGTCACACTGAAGAACCCTTAACTTTGAATTTGGTAAGTACCAATATTTGAATTTTTACAATTAGCAGTTGGCTTTACTAGGTAAAATTTTATCCTAAAAGTGCACGATGAGCATACATACCCAAATTGGTAAACTAATAATGTTGTATATTCAAAGATTACCTAATATAGCCACCAAGCAAAATGAGTGGAAAATATAACAAGGATGGTACTGAGCCAATAATGCAAACAAGCTTAATATTCAAGCAATTGGTGTATGGGTAGTATTTATTTTTTTAGGCTGCCATATAAATCAAAATACAAGAAGTCCATGGGGCCTAGATAGCTTTATTTTTTTGGGCTCTAAATAAAAATTCTATGCCTAACCATAGTACCATACCAACTGCATATCGTTTTATCTTTTGACCCAAACAGTTCTATTGTGAGAACTCCTTCTTAGGGCTTTGGAAGCAAGCAACCAACCCGACAGAAGTCATACCACAATATTGCATATCCTTAATTATCGGCCGCTAGGGATTTTCCATGCGTGCACGGGTATTCGTCTACTTAGTAAGATTACTGGATTGTCCTCCATGTCATATCCACGTCATATTTTTTTTACACAATCATTTTATTTTTTCCACTTAGGATTACCGCCACGCCATTAATTTTGTTAAAATATAATTTGTTGCAATTATTAAATGAGTGAGCTACCCTTATCTGCATATCCTAACCATATCCACACACACACCTGCACATACACACGCCTCCTTTAGTATTTCAGTCACCACCATTTCTTATATCACTTTATACATATCACAAGCACCGCATCACACAACATCTTA
>BQNB010181559.1:0-10921 GCA_026074375.1 Tanacetum coccineum
TATGAAACCTCAAAACAGATTAAGAGCTAGGTAATATAAGAACAAATAAGCAAATTTCAACCACTAATAAGCACTAGATAATAAGCAAACCAAATAAGCAGTTTTAAGCTAAACTTAACAGATTTAATGAAAAACTTAGACAAATGAGACTTAATCAACAAGCAAGTAACAATAAGCATGAACAACATAAATAAGCAATAATAAGCAGTATTAAGCAGTAATAAGCAAAGAAATAAGCAAAATAGTAAATAAGCTATAAAATCAAAAAGTGAAACACACCTTTGTCCTTTGCTTAAACAAGGACTGTATATGCTCTTTAGAGCTTTGTCTACAAGCTCTAGCTTGTTTTAGAATAAGCTAGTAGAACCATAAGCCCATCCCAATCTGGCTTATCATCCAAAATATGCTAAGGTATATTTAGGGGTGATTTTCGAGTAAAATAAGTAAACTCTTAAACAGTTTAGCTAAGAATAAGCTAAACTGTTTTAAGCAACATCTTGTGAGTTATGAGAGCTTATAAGAGCTTATCAAGTATTTTTCAAACAGAATGTAACATAAAAATTAAGACAAAGCTTTTAAACATAAAAACTTCACTTTCATTAAAACTTAAAAAGAGTACAAGGCTTTTAATAAGTATAATAAGCTGGAAATAAGCAATAAATTTAAGCTGAATACAAGGAAAATAGATCGTGCCTCAAGGGCTTACAAGGGTCCTATTTATAGAGAATTATGAAGGTCTTGGGTCTTCAAACTGTGCTACTTCTGTGAGTGAGATGAGAGGGTGTGCTTCTTGTATGAGGAGCTTCAAGTCTTCATCATAGCCATCAAATTTTCTTGGTCACCAAGTCTATCAATCTGGACCCTTGATTCTTTGTCTTTGTTCATCAACCAATAAGAACTCATAGGATTGCCAAGGTGGAATTGGCTGTTTGTGAAGTGGGGTTGAGGGATAGTGATGGGGTTTTGTTTGTTGGAGCAGGGGTAGAGGGAAAGTGATAGATGAATAGTGATAGTGGGTTTGGCGGGAAATGGTTTAGGGATACTATTTGTTTTAGAGTTAACGGGTGTTAGGGACATGGGGACTAACGGTGAAATAAGTCAAGGACTAACTATGTAATGGCTTAAGGTGTATGGGGATTAGGGGTTAACGGGTGTTATGGTTTAAGCTAATAGGCTTATAATTTGGGTCGGGTTAGGATTAATTAGATTTAGGCTTTTATCATGGGCTTTTAATTATATAAAAGGCTTAATGGGCTGACTTGGCCCATTAACTTGGGTACGGGTTGGCCCATTTAAGATGCATACGTCTTTGGCTTCGACTTTTCACGCTCTTTCCATTCTTGTGCTTGGTTTTATCAGTTTTGGCTTTGTTTTTGTCCTTTAGTGAATATCCGTTATGTCCGTTTTTGGTCATTTAGGTTCGTTTTATTAGGTAAAAGGTATGTGTAATTAAGCACATACCAAAAATTTATTTCGGTGCTTCACCCTCTGAGCATTGTTCCATACTGGTCTAATTTCCCTTTGACCAGTAACCCTTCCCTTATTATTCAACACTGGTTTTTCTACCATTTTCTTGTCATGAAAATCACAGTATTTGATTAAATGATTAAAACTCCCACAAACAAAACAAGCTTTCTTTATAGGCTCAAAACCATTTCCTAGTTTCTGAGTCATCAACCCATTCCAGTTTCTTCTATTATCCCTAGGACTTTGACTTTTCCTAGGATACTCTACTTGCCTATGTGTGGTTTCCTTATTATCAGATTTCACATTCTCATCAGATTTGACAAAATTGATTTTAATAAACTTTGGTTTTGTCTGATCAGATTTAGGTCTAAACACACTATCATTATCACTATCAGTGTCCCAATCTTCAATGATAGGAACACTAGGCCTAACAATTTTAGGATTTTCTACAATATCCTTACTAGTCTTAGATATACTAGTTTCAGTTTCACTTACTTTAGTGTTTTAGACAGAATCATCTAACCCAGCAAAGGATAAGTTAAGTCTTGAGGACATGTAGTTCCCAAGTGTAGGAGGGAACTGCATGAAACCCTTCACTTGTTTTGAATCTATCATTTACTAGACTATCATCCACATCACTTTCTCTACCATGTTCAAACACACTCTTTGAACCACTTCATTCTCATTTATTGGACTATCATAAACCAAGACAGCTTTGTCTTTGATTAAATTATCTAAATTTATCCAGTTTTGTTAGATTCTTTGATGATTCTTCAAATTTTCTAGTTTAAGTTTCAAATTATCTTTCTCTTTTAAAGCTTCTTCTAACTGATTTTTAAGGTCTTTGATAGAAATATCTTTCACTTAGACATCATACTTTAAAAATGCAATATCTTCTTCATAAACAGCTTTATTCTTTTCATGTACAATTATCCTAGCTTCTAATGATTCTAATCCCATTTGATAACTTATAATTTCTAGATTAGATTTATTAAGATCTTCACGCTGTTGATCATACTGTTTTTGAAGTATTTCATATGATTTTAAGCAATCTTTAGAGCAAGTATGTACCTCAGAGTCTAAACTTGATGAACTTGATGAACCTTGGGATGTATTAAGCTCATTGGTAGCAAAAGTTTTGTGATGTCATTTCTTCAGCCTGATAGCTCAATCTTAACCACCTATTCCCATATGGACTAACCAAGGCATTTATAGTAGATGTATCCACTAGTGCATTCCTTCTTGGACCATCTTCATTTCTATTCTCCTTATTCCTTGGTGCCCTGCATTCTAGCAAAGTGACCTCTCTTGTGGCAGTTGTAACATTCAACCTTTGTCTTATCAAAGCCAATAGTTTCTTTACCATTAAAATTTAGATTCCTTCATGTCTTCTTTAAGAATCTTTTCACCCTCATGGTAAGCATGGCCACCTGCTATTTGAGATCCATCTCTTCAAGATCATCAGTATCAATCTGCTCTAGAGCTTCATTGTCCAACTGTAGACTATTAGATTGATTAGCAAAGAAGGAAAACATGACATTATCAACATAAGTTAAGGAAGAAGCTTGTCCCTGTGAACTAGCCGTACAAACTTCATGAGCAGTATTAACTGCTTCATTAGTACTGCTAGTTTTTTCTGAAGATACAAAAGCCACATTCTGAGAGTTTGAGCTTGAGCTTGATTGGGCTTTAATCTCAGATTCATACACCTTCAGATTATTATACAAATCATCCATGCTTAATGTGTCTAGATCAGATTTGTTTCTCATTATTAAAGTAATATTGTTCCAAGCTGATGGTAGACTTCTCAGAAACTTTAGATTTGCATCTTCCTGAGAGACAACTTCACCATGAATTTTCAATTGGCTGATGAGTTTCTGAAACCTATCATAGGTTTTATCCAGTCCTTCATATCTTGATGCAACAAAATTCTCATATTGTTGTTTCAGAATGGTCTTCTGCATTTTCTTTGATTCTTTGTTGAACTCTAAACACTGGCCTTGATTGCTACCATAAGATCTTTGCATCCTTGATTCCATGAATTTCAATAGGTTCTCATCAAGAATGGCCAACAACAGAGTGCTTTTTGCTTTCAATTCATTCTTTCTTACTAGCTTTTGTTCAGCAGTTTTAGGAGGAATGGGACCTTCAGTACCAGCACTAGCTGATGCAATAGCAGGTGCATCACCATTCACAATAACCTCCCAAAGAGCATAATCAGTGTGAGTAAGATATTGCTCCATTCTCATGCTTCATAGATCATAGTCTCCTGTTTTGAGTATAGGAAGTTTTAGTGCAGACACTGTTTGGGTAGTTTCTGACTGTGATTCCATCTTCTCTTTGATTATGAGATCTTGTGTAGATATAGTGTTCTTCTTATTCAGAGTTTCTCAACAAGCTCTGATACCACTTGTTGATCCCTTTTGAACAGATCTTACTTAGCTTGTTAAAGCTTAGTTGTGTTGGATAGATCCAAAACAACTATAGTAGAAACTAAGATTGTAAATACTACAAACTATGCGGAATCTAGCTTGTAATACTAAGAAGAACAATGAAACAGTAAAACAAGATCTTGCTAAACTTTTAATATATTAAACACAATCAAAGTTACAGAATAACCTTGAAACTATGAATACTAACTATATTTTCTATGAAAACTATATAAAACTTGATTATCTAGATCAATGCCGTAGAGTTCCTTTTATACACCAAGGAAACCTTAATTTACAAAACGCGTTACGTGATCATGCATATCTATTCCTAATATATCTCATGCATATCACATAAGCAGTACTAAATATTCTAACTAATAGTACTAACTATTATAACTAACAGTACTAATAAACTAACAGTACTAACATTTTATACTAGGAGAACTAACTATAACACTAGCAGTACTAATCTTAGCTTGGCAGTACTAAGTCTTCTCTTGGCAGTACTAAGTTGAACCAGCAGTAAAAACTTCCCTTAATTCCCAACATTAAGTGTCAAAATGTGTTTTTGGGTGACCATAATCCTCCAGTCGGGCGACTGGAGATCTAGCCGGGCGGTTGGATGGTTTTGCGAATTTTGGAAATTTGTTTTTGCCGTAAAAACCAAACTGTAATGAGTTAGAATGAGTTCTTAATATCGTTGGATAGCTTAATGAGTCTACTTTATGATAATAAAACTTTTAAGGGTCTAATTATAATGTATTTTGATCAGTTTATTAAGGAATGACACAAGGTCATTCCAGATCATACATTTTTACAAAGTTTTTAATTTTGGATCAAATAAAGAGTCAGAAAAAGGGGCGTTTTGTCACACCCCGTAAATTTCAGGTCAATGTTTTAAACCATTTCGATCATTATTTTGAATTTTATCCGTTACGTTTAAATTTAACCTAAAACCGAGAGGTTATCCCGCGTAAATTTAAAAAACGTCACCGGACGCGTTTTGGCTTCGGATTTTGATTAGTCTAGATATTATATGCATTATTTTATATTTTTTAAGTGTTTTTTAGTTTACGATCACTCCTGATAGTTATATATACGGTTTAGCGTATTATTTACGTTTTTCGCGTTTTTGATCAAACGGAACCTCGAAAACTCGTAATCTTTTCGTGTAAGCTCTAGTTATCGTATATGTCGGGTTTAGAAGTCAAAAATTTCGTGGTATCCCTCCCCCTACCCTTAAATCCTATGCAAACTCACACACTTAATTAAATGTTGGAGAATCTTTTACCTTTAATTCAAATGTTTACATACACATGCATGATAATGACATCTTTGTAGTATTATCCCATGCATCCAACACCTTCTTACACATATTCTTGTCACCTTGCATGGTAAGGACCACTTATCCACTAACTTAAACCATGAGCTTTTAATTTAATTCTAAGAAGTGGTCATTTGGCTCCTATTCCCCTCACCCCCTGGCTCCTTTGCGTTTGAACCCACACCACACACACCTTTGGTGTATGTTGGTCACTTAGCCTTTTGATCCATTCCTTTGATAAGCCTTGGTTCACAAAATATCTTAAACCCTAGTTTGTCCCTATATAAAGCTTATTATATCTCACTTAGGTTATTTATTTTATTTCATTTCAACAAGCCACCAAGATCTCTCATCTCTCTTTTCCTTCCTCTCTTAGCCACAGATAACAAACACACACACAAACATTCATTGTTTTGATTTTCTATCAAGATTCATCCATTCCAAGATCATTTCTAACTATATCTAAGGGTGTTCCAAGGGTTTGATCATTTATTTTCAAGATTTTCTAAAGATTTCAAGAGTTAGGGTTTGGTTTATCAATTGGGTTTTACAAGATCATCTTAGGGTTTTTATAGATCTAAGGATTTTGGGTTAGATCTTTTGTGTTACTTGACTCGTCTTCTTCTTGTAAGTGTTCCATTTCATCTCTTATGATCTCTTTATGGTTCTTGAATCATTCTCAAGTTTCAAGGCTTATGTGTTTGTGGTTTTTTTTTAAAATAAACAAATTAAAACATAAACTAGTATTGTTTTAAGGTTCTTTGATTTACAAAAGATTTTAGTTGTGAGTATGAGTGAACATGAGTGTTGCAACAATATAAATCTTAGGATTAGGTTAGTATTGAGTGTGGTTTTGATGGAGAAATATTGGTGGTTAGATATTAGGGATAGAATAGGCACTAATGCGAAGTTTGTGTGATTTTTGATAGCTTTTGCGAAATGTATGGTTGTTGATCCAATTTCGTTTTGAGGTTTTGGGAGACTTAAAAATGTTTTCATTAGTCGAGAAGGTATTTTATGGGAAGCTTGTTTCGAACAGATAGATTTTTATATATCGAACACTAAAAGCGGATTTAAAACGGCCAAGTTATGGCGAAATGAATTTTAGAACACTTTTCGGAAAAATAATAAATAAGGTTGCTGATTGGAAATTAAATCAAGGTTTTCGGACACTTTCGAACATTTTTGAGGTTTTAAAACATTGGCGAAACATATAGTAACATTAGCGTATTGATCGGAAACATTAGAAACGTCATAAAGGTAATTATGGAATGCCGAATGCTATAAAAGCGTAAGACTTTTAAAAATAGTAACTTTTGAGATAAGTCGTCGAGACGGGTGTAAAAGTTAGGCGTTTAGGTATCGATAAAGCGTTTTCAGAAATATGGATTTAACAAAATATAGGGGACGGTATTAACATCTTGAAACTTAGAACTTTCCTAAAATAGAAAGTTACCTAAAATAGTAACTTTTAGTAAACTGTGGCGTATTTTAATCATGAACATTTTGTCATCATAACGACACCATTTTTCTAACTAAGACACAAACACATATGGAAGCCTTCTCGTTGTTAAGCGTTTCGCTTTTGGTTTCGTATATCACATCTTAGTCCTAAGACGCGTCATTCCTTTAGGTGACGGCTAGGCTTGTGTATCATCTTTCTCTTACGTGAATATCATTCGCTCATCGCTCTAAGGTGAGTTCATAGCCCTACTTTTACTCGTTTTAAATAAATGTTTTACAACTTGGGGTGAGAAACATTGCTTGTTTTATACTTTAGACACAAGTGTTTTTAGATATCATTTCCTGTTTACGTGTTACCTAAGTAGCGATTAGACCACTATCATGCCCGAACCATCATGAACCGCTAATTACTTATGACCGACCGATTGGGTAAGTAAGCGTGAATGTTATAGATAGATTTATCTGGGACTAATTATCCTTATCCGGGTAAGCAAGCACTTACTTATTTCTATGTCGATGAACAAACGGATATATATCATGTCTAAAACTCTTTGGGGTGTCTTGGTCAGACATTTGTAGGGCAGTATCATCACTTTGCATATTATATGTATCTCCTAATTTAGCATCGATGCCATGAGCTTAGCGCAACGTAAATACTTTTCATGTGATATTGTATTTGTTATAATAGTCACATCAATTTTAAAAATCTTGTGGTCTAACCTTACATTAATTCAAACCTATGAATTCACCAACTTTATGTTGACTGTTTTAAGCATGTTTTCTCAAGTGCTTAGCTGGATTGTTCTTGAAGTGCTAATTGATGTTGCATGCATTGCTGGGTGTCTTTCAAAAATGTTCATCTTTAAACTTAAATACTCGTTGTCTTAAAAACATGTTATGATTCCGCTGCATTTTACTTAAGCTTCCGCTAATACTATTTCATTTATGTCAAAAATATTATAAGACTTATTTTGATTTATCCAAAGCAACGAGTTATATTTTATCAAACATCCATATATAGGTCGTTTACTTGATCTTGTGTGATGTATGCGATGACGTCATGCCTCCGGACACATATTCCATCCATGCCCCATTTAGGGGTGTGACAGATTGGTAACCAGAGCCAAGGTTATAGCGAACCAGGTAGCTTATACTAGGTCTGGTCTATAACCAGTATGTGATCCTACGTGTTCTTACCTGCTTATATATTATATATAATAATAATAGCATATTATAAATATATATATATATACATATTATATATATATATATACATATTATATATATATATCATATTGCCATAATTACTTTATACATCATTTTTCCATATCATATTTTGCATTATACTTATTTTTTCGGCATTGCACGCACTTGGCATGGGTTCATATAAAGAGATTTATATTAACTTTTGCTTGTGCAGGTTATGGCAGCTCCTGTTATTCCAATTTCGTCAGATTCGTCTAAGGAGAGTGTGGGTTCTTATGTCCCGCGAGTGATTCTTTTTGGCGCTATTCCTACCAGTATCCTTGTGGTTCCTGTTGAGGTTCCTATTGTACCTGCTGATCTCTTAGTTGCACCAGAGGTGGGAGCAGTTTCTGTCACCTCACCTGCTGGAGTGCTTGATTTGGTGGATTATTCATCTTTTAATTATGATCCATCAGAGGATTCCTTACCTCCAGCACTAGAGTTACCATTGGTTTCACCCTTCTTGTGTTTTGATGACTCGAAGGCGAACAGTGAGTCCGAGCCTGCTGAGCAGAGACCCGAGAGGCATGAGTCTCTTGCCGTTCATGATGTTATGGTTTTGAGGTGGATGGATTGGGTCACATCTAGGCCATCCTCACCGTCAGGATCATCATCTCACGACACACTGCAAGTAAGAGAGTTAGACCTTTTCCTGCTTACAGACTTGCATGGAGACGTGTATCTCATCGTTCATCGAATCGTCATTCTTCACAAGACTTTACTTCATACTCATATTCTTCTGGTTCACCTTCAGATTCATTCTTAGACACATCATCGATTCATTCTTAAGGGTGCGATGCATCAGGTCAGACTCATTTAGGACCATCGACTAGAGTTGCATCATCTAGGTTGGTTTATCCCCCGATTATGACTCCACGATATAGTGAGGCATTTAGTCATTGGAGGTATGCACCATTGTCTACTCCTTACCCACCGACGACATCAAAGTCATCCTCAGATTCATTTTTTGAGAGATCATTGGATTCATCTTCACTTTCTGCTAGACCATCTCGTAACAGATGCAAATCCCCTACTACTTTAGTACCGTTATTTACTCATGTTTCAAGATCGATAGCCGCTACTCATATTGATCTTTTACCACCTCGCAAGAGGTTCAGAGATTCATACTCACCTGAGGATAGCAGAGATGAGCATATGGAGATTGGTACTACTAATGCAGAGGCTGTTGTAGATTTAGGTATTGGTGATGGAGTTGGAGTTGATACTGAGGATGGTATAGGTATGAAAGTTGAGATTGCTGCTAGTGATATTAGGGATGACAAGGAGGAGTTTGTGGCAGCGGCTAGTGTGGGAGGCACAATGGAGATCGCTGTAGATCCATTGGTTATCGGTGGTATTTTTGAGTCCACTAAAGGAGATGCTCCTGATCTTGAGGGTACTCTTTATGATATATTCCACTACATGTCGGAGGTTCCTCTTGATAGGATTACTAAGTTTAAGACTGCTCAGAGACAGTTGGAGGCTGGTCAGTTGATGGTTAGCGGAGAGAGAACTGGTTTGACTAATAGGATTAGGAGGTTAGGACCGGAGAACCTAAAGGTTCGAGCTTTGTTGTGTATCGAGAGAGATCGGGTTGACAGTCTTCGTCATCACAGGGCACTTTCGCAGGAGGAGTTTCGTCAGATTCGTAGGGATCGTGATGATGCTCGGAGGAGACTTAGGAGATTAAAGTCGTTTGTTGAGAGGCATTTGGGATTTCACCCTTAGTTTGGTAGTACCATGGTTATGTAGGACACCTTCTATTTTAGGGGGAAAATTTGAATTTCAAATTTTAAGTTTTTAATAAAACTTTTCTTTTAATTAGAAAATATTTTGTATAATTAATTTTGTGAAATTCTTTTGTAAAAATGTAATGGATAAGAGAAAAATATTTTCTTGATCACTAATCATGCTTAATGATTTGTTTGTTCATACCTTAAGTGATTACTAATCTTAGAAATGGAATTTTACGATTAATAATTTGTAAACGTTTAATTTTATCGTAAACGTTTTTACATTTTGTTATTATCAAAACGTTGAGAGGTCGAAAAATATAAATAACGTTTTTAGACATTATTTGTATTAACAATCTCCCCCTTTTTGATGATGACAAAATATAAACTCATTTTGTATAAAATTAAAAGTTACAAAATTATTAAAGAGTTTTGTTCCATTTCTCCCCCTTTTTGTCGAATTCAAAAAGGATGATCGTCGAGTAGTTGTAGGAAGAAAGAAATCGACGATATCAAGACTCCCCCTTGATGTATGCTCCCCCTCGTTCGGGGCACCAAGGGATCGATCTTATGAAAATTGTTTGCTACAAAATAAAGTTAGAGATGCAAGTGCAAGACAAATATTTTTTAAGCAACACATTAGATTTAAGTCACCCAAAAGAGAGTTTCATTCAACAATCAAGAAACTCATACAATAGCAAATGCAACTAATACATTCATACAACATAAAATAAAACTAGAGCTAATACGAGCTAAGAAAAATTAATACAATATTTGTATGCATCATTACAATAAAAAGTAGATAATCATAAAGTAAAGACATAATAAGGCATAGATCTACACTAGTTGATTCCTAAAGAGTAGAAGATGCCATAATCAAAAGATGAATATTTTATTATTAGGTAAACTTGAGCTTTTGAGATTGCTCAATTATGGTGAGGAGGTTGTTATTGAGGATGGAAATTGAGTGGAAGGACCAATGATGAGAGATTTGATACGATTAAGGTCATCTTTCAATGTATCAAATAGATTTCTGGTATCCAAGCAACAATGACAAAATTCCAAATGAAAGTCTACTTGATCTAAAGAAGGCGGAGGGATATATGGTGAGGTAGGAGGTGAAGGATTTGTGGCTTCAATAGCTTGTTAGAGATTTATGTCAAACAAATTTAATAGGTGATGAATTTCATTTAGGTTTTGAGTTGATTTTGTAAAGGTGAAGAGTATTAGAGAGAGTTGTTTGAGATAGGAGAGGT
>BQNB010181560.1:0-12581 GCA_026074375.1 Tanacetum coccineum
CATATCAACAAGATCAAGATTGTATTATCATGCCAATTTGGAAGGATGCTTCATACTTTAAAGATACTTCACTCAAATCTGTTGCTGATGCACAAATACAAGATCAAGATGTGACACATGATGATTGCAGTTTTCAGGATGATGGTTTTGATGAATACCAAGTTAATACTGCCAGTCCACAGGTTAATACTGGTAGTGGAGAAATTAGTACTGCTACTTCTGAAGTTAATACTGCTACTTCTGAAGGATTGATGGGACCAATTCCTACAACTAAAGACACACAAGAGGAGGATCAAGGTTCAAGGCATTGATTTGGGGAATCTTTCACCGTCTTATGCAGTCTCTTCCACTCCTCATATAAGAATTCACAAGGATCATCCAATTGATCATGTGATTGGTGATGTGCAGTCTTCTGTTCAAACAAGAAGGATGACAATTTCTTACTCTGAACAGGAAAGACTCACCAGGACCTACATATATGCCTTTTTGCCTGTTTCTTATCTCAAGAAGAACCAAAGAGAGTTTCTAAAGCTCTTAGTGATCCTGCATGGGTAGAAGCAATGCAAGAAGAACTCCTACAATTCAAACTGAAAAATGTATGGGTTCTTGTAGACAAGAAAGAGAGTTTCTAAAGGTCATAGGGCTATTGGTACAAAGTGGGTCTACAGAAACAAGAAAGATTGAGGGGGATAGTCATCAGGAACAAAGCAAGACTTGTTGCCCAAGGACATACTCAAGAAGAGGGCATTGACTATGATGAAGTCTTTGTTCCAGTGGCTAGAATTGAGGCAATACGAATTTTCCTGGCTTATGCTTCTTATATGGGTTTTACAGTCTACCAAATGGATGCCAAAAGTGCTTTCCTATATGGTCAAATTGAAGAGGAGGTGTATGTATGTCAACCTCCAGGTTTTGAAGATCCTGACCATTCTGATAAAGTATATAAAGTTGTGAAAGTACTATATGGACTTCATCAAGCACCCAGAGCTTGGTATGACACATTGGCCACTTATCTTTTGAGCAATGGATTTCAAAGAGGACAGATTGATCAAACTCTATTCATCAAAAGTCAAAAGGGGTATATATTGCTTGTTCAAATCTATGTAGATGACATCTGGTTTTGTGTGATAGTATAGTATATATCTCTATAGTGCAAACTTTCACTAACCAAGATACCGTAAGTAATTAATCACTTAGGAAAGACTCACATTCTTTTAGAGATATGCACGGTCCAACAGAGAAAAGAAAGCATATTTATTAGCAGTGATAAATATGTCTATGAAATTTTGAGAAAGTTCAACTACTCAGATGTGAAGTCTGCCTCTACTCCTACAGATTTGGAAAAGCCTTTGGTTAAGTGGGATGTTGCTGATGATGTTGTATGAACATCTTTTATAGATCTATGATATGGATCTTTGATGTATCTTACAAACATCTAGTTCCATATAATCATGTTTGCTGTATGTGCTGTGCAATGGTTTCAGGTCTTCCCATAAACTTCCCATCTCCTTAGCTGTCAAAAGGAATCTTTAGATACCTCAAAGGCAAACCATCTCTAGGTCTTTGGTATTCTAAGGATTCTCTTTTGGAGTTAGTTGCTTACACTGATAGTGACTATGCTGGAGCTACACTTGATAGGAAGTCAACTACTGAAGGTTGTCAATTTTTGGGAAATAGGTTGATTTCTTGCAATGCAGAAACAAACTGTAGTTGCACTTCTACAACTGAAGTGAAATTTGTGGATGCTGGAAGTTATTGGGACAGGTTTCTGGATCCAAAACCAATTGCTAGATTATGGGTACAATTTTATGAACACTGTTATTTACATTGACAATACTAGTACTATCTGTATCATAGAAAATCCTGTTCAACACTCTAAAATAAAACATATAGAGATTATGCATCACTTTATAAGAGATTGCAATGCTAAAAAGTTGATTCAAATGGCTAAAATTGACACTCAACTTAATGTAGCAGATCTTCTTACAAAAGGTTTTGATGCAGGTAGATTTCAATACTTGTCGTCAAGTATTGGATATGCTCAATCCTCAAGCCAAATTCTTGAAACTTGTTTGTAAAGTTTGTTAAATGTTAGTACTGTAAGTTTTTTGTCAATTATACTGCTTAGTTCTAATTAGTATGCTAGTTATATTAAAACTGTTTTTGTTTAAAAAAGTCTACTTATAGTTAGTTACTTTTTTTATTGTGGTTATTTCTATGTATTCACTGTTAATCCTGTTAGTAACACTTAATACTGCTAAACAAGAAAAATGGTTAGATTATGTTTTTCTTGGTTTTAAGCTAACTTTTTCAGGATAAACAATGAAGTGTGAAATTGGTTACTCCATGATGTATTATTTGAGGGGAGGAATGTTGGTTGTTCTTGAAGTGTTGGTTGTAACACCACACAACAAATGGTCATCAGTTCACCATGTCTAATAGACATCAAGAATTGACTAGTCCAGAGCAAACGGCTACTGGTAAAGACTTCTCAAATCCGTTGATAGTTGATAGTTTACTCAAAACTATATGGTTATCAATGCACCATGTTTTTACAATGAAGCATTGGCTAGTCCAAAGCAAACGGCTATTGGTAAAGACTCCTCAAATCCGTTTATGGCTGGTAGTTTGCCAAAAACTACACTTTGTGTGAATTTGTGAGCTAAAAGAATAGAGAGAATTGGTGAGCTTAAAAACAGAAAGAGAGCTGTGTGAAAAATAGACAGAGTGCAATGTGAGTTAAAAGAATTGAGAGATTAAATGTGAGCTTAAAAACAGAAAGAGAGATTGTGTGAATCTATTTTTGAATGATACAAAAGTTTGGAGTTTGTACTGCTTTTGGTGGAGAAGTTAATACTGCTAGGCTTATTTTAGTACTGCTAGACCAAATTTGGTACTGCTGGATGACCGTTAGTACTGTTTGAGCCCTAACAGAATTTCATTAATTAATAGAGCCGTTGAGATATTTCCGCCAAATGCCTACGATATAGGGTTTGACCAATTGGACTTTCGTGATCCTTCTATAAATTCGCATGATTTATTCACGATAACTTCAAATTTCTTTAAGTCGGTCAAATAATATCTCTACGTTTTCTCTATATAATTTCAATTAACTTTCTCCAGCCTTCATACTTACATACACGATCATATCCCACACGATTACTCACACTTTTATTCATGGCAAATTTGGAATTTTGTGACAAGCACAACATGGTCGCGTTTTTAGAGAAATCTACAGGAAGTGAAGGGTTTCATCAAGTCATCGATTTCCTAACTCGAAGTCACATTTGCTATGCACTCACAAAGAAGCCAGATGTTTGTGTCTCATTTATCAAACAATTTTGGAGGTCTGCTGAAGTTACTACTGATGATAATGGAGAAGTCAAGATTACTGCTACCATTGATGGTCACTCAATGACTATCACTGAAGCATCTTTACGAAGACATCTCAAGTTGGATGATCATGATGGTATTACTTCTATACCCAACTCAGAGATTTTTGAGCAATTGGCACTCATGGGATATCACACTGAATCAGATAAGTTAACTTTTCAAAAGGGTGCTTTTTCACCTCAATGGAGGTTTCTTATCCACACTATTCTTCATTGCCTTAGCCCAAAGAAGACTGCTTGGGAGCAGTTTAGTAGTAACATTGCAACTGATGTTATCTGTTTAGCTACCAATAGGAGATATAACTTTTCTAGGTTGATTTTTGAGCATATGGTGTGGTATGTGCTTAAATACACATACCTTTTACCTTTAAAAACGAGCTAAAATAACCAAAAACGGACTTAAAATGCCAAATATACGCTTGTTTTGCTAATTGTATTGTGCAGGAACGGATAACTAAGAAAATGACGAAAAACAAAGCCAAAACGACAAAACCGGACTCGGAATGGAAAAGACTGTGAAAGACAAAGCCAAATCAAAGCCGAAAAGTCAATCAAGTCAAAAAGTCAACAGAAAAGTCAACTGGTCAAAGTCAACCCCGAGGCCAAAAGTCAAGAAATATATGTTTAGGGACTAAACTTATAAATCCCTAAACTTATATTTGAAGAAGAAAAGAGAAAAATGAAGACAAGGGCTTAAACTGCCAAATTGGCAAAGTTGTACTCCAAGGACCAATTCTGCCATATCCAAAGACTTGTACACCCAAGGACTGTTAGTGCAAAGGGTTATATAACCCCTGGGGGGTTATGTTGCCAAAACCCTAAACCCTTTACCACCACAAGGACGTACGGTGCAAACCCTATTATAACTTTGGAGGACTAATGTTGCCATTTCCCTAAACTACACCCTGTCACCCCCAACCTTTATAACCCTTTTTCCCGCCCAAAACATAGTACAAAATTCACGGGTTAACCACCCCGTTTTTAAAACCCTGCATTTCTTTCTTCTACCACTCCATGGAAAATCACTTTCCCCCCCCCCCCCCATCCACTTCCTTTCCTAGTTCTGTAAAGATTTGCCAAGTTGGCAATCCCACAACTCCCCAAGACTTATTTCGATGGCTATGATGAAACCAAAGAAGCACAAATGGAAATTAAAGGCTGAGATTGCTTTGGGCTTTAACCTCTCACAACACAAACACAAGAAGACCCCTGGGACATCTATAAAAGAGAGAGAGATGAACAAGTAGAGGAAGTAGTTAGTTAGTTTGATTCTCAGTTTGTAATTTTTTCGTATTTTTAAGCATTCTCTTTTAAGTTCTTAGAAATCAGCTTTAATTACTTGTACTTTGTAACTTTTAGCTTGTACTTTACGATTTTAAGCAATAAAATTCAGTTTTAAGTTTCAAGTGTTTTTCATTTCAAAATTAAGCTTGTTAGCTTTAGATAAGCCTCATATAACTCATTTGAGCTTATACTTGTTCATAAGCTCAAGTTCAGTCAAAATTTTGTTAAAAGTCATTCACTTACTAGCTTGGTTCAATTTACATCAAAACATGGCAAACTGAGTTCATTGGATTCAATATTGAGGTACAAGGAGGTAATAAGCTAATATTAGCTTATTGAGCTTTTAAGCTCAGGTTTAGAGGCTAGGGAGCCAATAGGTTCATGGGTTTAAAGCCACTCATTCAGATAGAGTGGCTAGGTCTGAGACTACATAAATCTCAGGTTTCACATTCTTAAGTTCATTTCAGCTTATTCATTTAGCTTATCTCTATACCTTTGTTTTTCCTTGTGTTTAAATCCCCTGTCTAATGTAGTTAGTTTAGTTACCTCAAGAATCTTAAGTTTTCTTATTAAAATTCTTTTAGTTTATATCTACTTTAATTCTGATCAAGTAAGTATAAGTGCACAGAGAAACTAGCTATTCTTCTTATAAGCTAGACTTTTAGTGCAATAATAATAGTTTCAAATTAGGTTAGTATAAAATAGAGTAGATATAAGGTTTTGTCAGTTTAAGCTTTAAAATAGATTTTAGATAAAAAAAATTGATTGGACAGTTAGACTTAAAGGGTGTTTGGGTTAAGAGGAAAACGGGTCAAAATGGTTTTATGTTTGGGTTATGGTCACTTATTTAGTTTTAGCTTAGTTTGTTAAGCCATTTAAGCTGTCTTTATAAGTTTTTTTTAGTGTCAAAATGGTTTTTCAAAGTTTTTCTAAACCATCTTTTTAAACTGTGACTTTTAAGAAAACACCAAGTGCTTATATTCATAAGCACTTGAATTTTGAGTTTTAGTTCCAAAAAGTGTGTATTTTGTGTGTTAAAAACAAGCTATAACAACCCTTTGGTCTTTTGACTTTGTTGAGTCAAAAAATCGCCAAGTCTTTTAGTAGCAGTTTTAAAAACCCAAAAGCCCTTTTTACTTAACAAATTCAGCAAGTTTTTGTAGTTTTTAAGAGTCAAAAAGTTGGTGCACAAATCCAATAGCTAGGGTACTCAATCTGTTTTAGCTTATCTTTTTAATTTGAGCTTATTTGACAGCTTTAAATAAGCTGTCAAATAAGCCCCTTGAGTTTAGCTTAAGTCTCCCCTGGTGCAAAGGAGTGACTTTAAGCCTTCTTTTCATAGCTTTTAAGAGTGCTTAAGCCCAATTACTTGGCTTATCTTGAGAGCTTATAAGCTATTGTATAAGCCCTCTAAGTTTCAGACCTTAGTAAGCTTATTTGATGGCTTATTTTTAAGCTCAAACTTGCCTTTTGACTGTTTTTAGCTTAACTTTAGTGTAGGATTGCTTATTTTTTTCATTTTGGCCTATTCAGCTTATGTAATAAGCTCTTTTGATTCCTAACAGCTTATTTTGATAAAGTTGATAGTTTTGTATGCTTATTTCTCATTTTCTAGCTTATTTGTCCAAAACTTAAGCCATTTTAGCCTTTTAAGCTTGTTTTAAGCCTTTTGTCATTAAGCCCTTTTTCCTAGCTTATTAGTTTTAGCTTTTAGGCTCTTATAAGCTTATCTAGGTTAGGTTTAGATAGTCCTTTTAGCTTTTTGTCCAAATCTTAGCTTAAAACGACCATAAGCAAAATGTCTTAGTTTTTTCTAGCTTTAAGCAACTTTAAGCAAAACTGTCATTTTTAAGCTGATTTTTTCAGCTTATTTAGAGCTTTTCAGCAAAAGTTGTAGTTGACAAAGTTGTTAAGCTCCACGAGCTTAACAACTTTGCTTCACAAAGTTTTTCCAAAAAAAATAAAAGGGGAAAGACAAGGGAACCGGGTGAGCAAGACTCGAACCCGGTACCCCTCGATACGATCCCCTTTATAACACACACTTATACCGCTGCGCCCTTGGGTCTTTTTCGTTAAAGACTCAAGGGCTTTGGTATTTATGTGCGTTTTGGGCTATAAGCTTATAAGCTGTAAACAGCTTATTCGGGGCTTATTCGTTAAGCAATTTTTTGTTTCTCATTTTTCGTAGGATTTATATAGTGTAAAGTATTTTTTGTAAAAATTTCAGAATTTTTCGTAATCGTTTAATATTTTTTATAATTTAATTTAGTTAAAAGTTTTAAAAATTCATAAAAAATACAAAAATTATCAAAAAAAATATTTTTCTTTTTTAGAAAATTTTATTTTGTCATATAGTTTGTAGGAAAAATATAAAACTTTTCGTAAGGTCATTTTTAAAACTTTTCCTTTTTTAAAGAACGGTCCGGGTGCGGGATTTTGTTTTGACTCGTTTTTGGTCAAACACTCCGTTTTCGGTCTATCTTTATCATTCTCGTTATGGTTTCCCTTACACAGAGTTTAGAAGTAAAATTTCTCGTAGGGTTAATTTTAAAATTTTTCAGTTTTCCCCCTTTGTTCGGATTCGGGCTTCTCGTTTCTAGCTTAATTTCGTATTTTTTTAGTTATTTCTTAAACGTTTGGTTATTATTGTGTAAATTAACTTCCTGCATCTCAAATCATTTCTCTCTTCTTCAAACTCAAATCTTCGACTGTATCGATTCTCCAGTCCAGCCTCGTTGGGGATAAACGACCCGGGAACATTCTATACTACTTCTCGGTTTTATTGATCTTGTTGATTTTTAGACTTATATATATTTTATATTTTATTATATATTATATATTTAGTGTAAAAAGCTACGATCAATTTTTGGCGCCGCTGCCGGGGAGGCTGTGAAAACGATTATCGTTACGTCAATCAATTTGTGTTTGAAGCTGTGAATATTTTTATATATAAAAAAAAAAAAAAAGAAAACCAAAAAGATAAAAACATTGTCTTTAATTATCAATAAAATTCACAAAATGGTAAAAATACCAAAATATAATATTCTCAACAGAGGTATTATCATAATAACTTCCGGTGAACTTGTTGGTTCCCAACTCGAACAAAAGATTTAAAACTTGCCTCGTGTTCATCTATGTTTCTAGATACTTTGGGATATTTGTTCTGTGCTAAGTATTGTTTGTATAGGGACTCTACTTCACTAAGCCATTAATGTTTCATCAGAATAAGGAAATCACAAATGGTATCCCAGTTTTAAGAATGGTATTCCCGTTCATATGCTTTGCTTTGACTCACGAGCTTTCTTGCTTGACTAGAAAAGGTCATTTTCGAAACGATAGCTTGTGTTCGCTGGTGGAATTGGTTCATACACATAATATTTGGATTTTAGTCATCATATGAACTGTTTTGCGAGATGACCTCTTTTTGAAAATGATGTTTTACACTGTTGCTTGATTTTCTTTTCTAATGCTATTTTCTCTCTATCTAAATTTTTTCTCGTTTCTTTCATTTATTTTAAATCATTTTTGAGTCATAACTAGATTGTCATTAAAGAATCCTTTTCTAATGTACTTGTTTCGAATAAGATTTTACGTAGCATGTACAATCTCGGCATAGTGATTCATTTGCTCCTGAAAAACTGTTTTCAACATTTTGCATTTATGTTCAACTCTTTATCCTCTTCTTTATATCTGTTCAAGCTTGGTAGTCAGAAGAGCTTTGGTTTAACCATTGGTACAGTGCTGTCACTTGGGTATGTTAAAATTGTTCAAAACATAGATAATATCAGGACATTTGTTGAGCAGAAGAGTTAGGATTCTGGACAGTTTACTTGTTTGTGCTTACTCGGGTATATGAATAAGGGAATGCTTATTGCTTATCACTAGGTTATGTTTCAGTTTTCGAGACTCACATCATAGACTGTTCAGAAGACTCGTCATTATCTGTCACTTTGATTAATTATTTCATAGTTCAGATTATCTGGATTGAGTACACTCTGTGAGGTGCTATCTGAGCCATTACTGACAGATTCGCTATAAGAGCAATCTTGGCTGAGATAAGTTCATCACAATCAGAGTCATAGGCATCAAGATCATCGATGCTTGATAAAGTGAGCATTGTGGGTGATGGACTGTCGGAGAGTTTGAATGTCAGGAAGTCCGTGATCTGCCAAAAATGCTGATTTCTTCCTCAGTTATAGCTTGAAACAAACTGCATTTGAGCTTATGACAGCAACACTTTATACGCTGAACCATGTTTCATCCCTTTTCCGCTTTGGCTTAGTACACTGCTTGGCCATATGCACACTCCCCTTTGCAATTGTATAAACAAATAACAGTCGTTGTTTCCCCGGTGTTGCTTCACTTGCACCAGGTGGTGTTATTTTATTGTTGGTCCAGCAGCATAAGTAGTTTGGGTTCCACTGGAACAGGTTGCCATCAGTTACTTTTCCATTCATAGGTATGGATAGCTTTGTTGACAAGGGTTTGACGATGTCCCTTAGTTGATTGTTGGAGTAGAGGATAACGGGATGTGACAACAGCAGTTAAAAAAACCATTGGGATTAATTGCATCAATTGTGATCATCCCCTTTTGGACACTATGAACCACGCTAGACCTGGAGTCTGCGCTCTGGGAAAAATTCAGGTTTGGTGCGTTGATAGGTGTTGGGAGTAATATTCCAAGTTGTGGGAATTGATGGTTGTGGAGATAACGTTGTGGTGAACGGTGGTTTGATACTCCATTTGTTGGATAAGGTAATTGAAAGAGTCGGTCGTTGATTGATTGGTTGTGAATTGTTGAAGTTTGATATGGCTTGTAAACAAACTGTGAAGATTGATATGGTGAAACGTGAAGTTGAGTAGAGATGTAGGTGAAGTTGTGTAGATGAGATTGATAGTAGCTTGGCTGAGAGTTAATTGGTGAAGGATGCAACTACAGCAAGAGGATTCGTATAGTTGCTGTCCTTGCATCAAACGAACTCATTTGCATGTCGTGCTTTCATGTTGTTGCAAGGGAAGCAATGAAGATGATCAACATTGGTTAGTGTGCAAGTTTTGACCAAGATTTAACACCAGTAACAAATTTGCTCTATTCATCAGGAAGAGTGTTTAAGAACTAGGTGTTAACTTGAAACTGCTCCAATGATGTTAGGAATAAGAAATTCCTAGAAAAGTATCGGCCACTTCATAGATATCGGTAGATGGCTCGTATAACAATATTTGGAAACTTAGTGGGCTAGTTAGTCTAAGGCCCATGGAAAGCCCATGAAAGCCAAGGCCCAACCGGCCACTTACTAAGTATAAATACCCTCTCCACACATGGAGAGGGTGTTGGTTCTCTTTGTATTTTCCCACATAGTTCAATCAACCATCCCATTTTTCCCTTTTTCCTTTCTCTCTCTACTTTCTCTCTCTAGTTCATCTTTTGTGTGAAATGAGTTTTCTTCAATTGGTATCAAGAGCCATGGTTCTATCTTGGTGGCTTTAGTGTTTTGTTGTGGTGGCTTATTTTTGAGCTTATTGGTTCGGCTTATTTTTCATTCGTCATTTTTATTTTATTTTTTGTTCTTCTCAAAGTTTTTTATTATTCTCAAAGTTTTTTTTTTCAAAAAAAAAAGAAAAAGAAAAAAAAAGGTGTTGTTGGATCTAAGGAAACACAACATTTTTGTGTTGTGTCTCCTAAATTCAAACATCCTTTTTGTTTTTCATTCGTCATATTTCTTGCTTATTTCTTTCAAAAAGCTGTCATTGTTTTTTCTTCTTTCTCGTCAAAACATTTTTCAACCGAACGAGTTCATTTCAACGAGCACCGAACTAGTTCAAGCTTTTACAACCGAACGAGTATCTTGAGTTGGACCGAACGAGTGAAACAACTCAAGGACCGAACGAGTGAAACAACTCAAGGACCGAACGAGTTTCATCTCTCAAGGACCGAACGAGTGAAAACGTGTACAACCGAACGAGTGAAAAGTTTCATCAACCGAACGAGTGGAACTTTTGTAGAGCCGAACGAGTGGAACTTTTTTAGAGCCGAACGAGTTCTCGACTAGTGTGCACCGAACGAGTGTCTTTTCTTGGAGCCGAACGAGTAAAGTCATTTGACAACAGATCGAGTGATTTCATCAAGGACCGAACTAGTTTCTTCAAGGTAGAGCCAAACGACGGAAAAACTTGAGAGCCGAACGAGTTTTTTAAAGCCGAACGAGCTAGTTGAAAACAACCGATCTAGTCAAGTTTGTAGAGCACCAAACTAGTCAAAAACCCTTTAGGAACCGAACTACATCAACCACGGACAAAAACTTACACGTTTTAACTAATTTTCGGTTTTTCGGTTTCGAGTGTCGTTAATCTACGAGACTTAAGAATTATATCATCGTGTTCGTGACATCGTTTCGATCAACGTGGTATATTTATTTTTTACCGTCGATAACCGTTCGCCTCCAAAAGATCAAAAATCCATACGAGTGCACTTTTATAAAAAAATTCATACGAAGAAGAAGATATTTTTTAATATATTTCAAATTTTCAATTTTTCATTTTTAACCTTTAGTTAATTCACACTTTTACTATTAGCCCTTTACCTTTCAAACATCTCAATTTTAACCTTAGTCAAATAATATCTTTACTATTAGTCCTTATCTTAAGAATTTTTTCAATTTTAACCTTTATTTTCACACTTTCTTTTTTAAGTCTTCTTATTTTTCAACTTTTTATTTTTTAGTTTTAATTAATTACATAGCTAGTCCTTATTTCAAGTTTTTTTTTCTAACAATCGTTAACTAAACTCAAGTACGTTAACGTCAACAACGATTTCGACATCAATTCATTATTGTTTCACGGTTTCTTCTTGATTTTGTAAAATCCCGCGAAAGATACGATTCTTTTCTCGGTTTTAATCAAAGACTTGTAAATCCCGTGAACGTTAATTGATTTTAATCCACCACAAAAATCACTTAATCTACATAAGATTTTTAATTTCATTTCACACATCGAATTTCAACGGAATCCTTGAATACTAATTCTCAAGAGAGAAAGTTGCAACTGTCGTAACTGCTCGTAAAACAAAGGCAATCTTATTGCATGTATTGGCTTGAACAACTCGAGATACATCTTCGTGATATCTATCTTGACAATTCGTCTCATGCTATTGATGCATTTAAACCGGCATTTCACACATTCTTCGGTGAGGAGCATGAGACTTTCAGGTTCAAGATGTTCTATAATCTGGATCAGTTAAGGCTGCAACTTGAAAGAGAGAATCTTCATGAGGTTAATGCAATGACTTGTCTTGAAGCACTCCGAACACAGTTCAAGGAATTTTTTGCTTCAAAAGGGGTAAATTCATCGGATCATCTGAATCAATGTTGGCAACAAGATTTCGAAGAATACACGCTCTGCGAACCTGAAACTTACAGACGTGGTTTACTCAGGAACCTGGATAGACTTGAATGGGCCATTTTTAGAGCTGTAATTGCATATGGTGTATTACGCATGAAAGAAGATGAAGTTAATGCACTAAAGCAGACCGAAAAATCGTTGAATAAAGCAATACCTCATGAACATGAGATTGATAAAAGTTTCAAGCTGCAGTCAAAAGATGTTCAGATGCAAGAGGGAAAAGTTGATATGGAAAGCAGTGGGACTATGTCAGACGAGCAGGATACAAGCAGTAGGTCAAGGAATGATGCAGATACTGAGGATGCAGTCATCAGACCCGTAAATGACCAAGTGCCATTAGTTGAGGTACAATTGACTACTCCACATAATGTCCTTGTTAATGAACAACATCATTCTGTGCAATCTGAACCCAGTTATGACACACATCTGTTGGAAAAGGTTGATAGCAATACCATTCCTGATTCAACAAATATGTGTCATAGGGGAGGAGAGATTGAACAGAATGCT
>BQNB010181562.1:0-12581 GCA_026074375.1 Tanacetum coccineum
TACTACACATTGGGTCTAATCATGAGCACAAGATACAAATACAAGTCAGACCTTTGGGCCATACAAACACGTCTGCTAACATCTATAACCCATACAAACATGTTTTTATTTATAACATGTAATTAGTAAGGAAGAAATGCCTAACCATCTAAAGGCTTGATTTCATCATACAAGAAGCCTTTATTGCCATGCTCGGTTCTCAAATAAAGAATCTGAAAATGAATTCGAAGGAGAATCCAGGTTGAATCCTCTCTCCAAGGAGAAGACACACCTCGTAAAAAATTTGCAAGCGGCTTCATGCATCATTTTTTTGCATGTAATATGGTCCATAATTAAGTATAATAAAACAAAGTACCATTGTCAAAGATCAATATTTGAGTGCATGGAATGTTTTATTTGCTAAAAATAATATAATTGTTATTTTTTTTACGTGTTGGGTGAAATGAGAGTATAAATCTCAAATTAGGTTTAAAAAAATTAAGTAGTGATGTCAATATTGCATCACTATTCTGAAAAACAATTACTAAGCATGTTGTCATACTTAAATATCTGTAAAACATACGAAGAATTTGTCATAATAAGCATTTATAACTATTCAACATAAAATGAAACAAAATTTTATCAAGTTTAACCCCTGCAAAAACCGACTTTGACTTGTTATCTCGCCGGTTCAACTCGCCCAAAATTTCGCTTGTAGCCACGTAATAGTAAATCGGACACGAGATAAAAAATAAGTAGCCAAATATGTCCAATTTTGATGTTTACATCAAGCCTGTATTTCTAGGCCTTTCTAGTTGTCCTACTCGAGCTTAAAGCTTTCAGAAACCCAATTTCGTTTTAATAGTTTAAATGTAATTATAATTAGCACCAATGTGTATACTAAGACACGCAAGTCATTGTCATATTTCATGCATTTACTCGTCTCTTATTTTTCTGTTTTTCTTTCCGTAATATGAAATTACATAGTTGGTGATCTTACTATACGATTTTAGGGCCTAATCCGGTTAATTTGTATAGGAAAAAGCTTTCACACCTACAAAGAAAAACGAAACCAAATCATTAGTTCTAATTAAATTTTGACCCGATTACCATACAAATGGATCTATTTGTGTTCTTTAATCTCAGATGGGTCATAAAAAATAGCTAAAAGGGTAACGGGTCAATGGGATGGTACGGCAACTATTTCCTAAAATTATAATTCAAAATTTAGTTTATTTTTATAATCAGTGTATTGGAACACTATTTCACGAATTAACTATGTATAAAAGAATAAAAGAGTGTTTGCTGGTCAAGCAGACACGACCCATTAGAAGTGAAGTGACCCATTTTAACATGTTTAACCGAGGACCTCTAGTTCTACATAATTCGGGAATTTAGAGATATGGAATGGAATTCAGCGTACATGGAGTAAGTCGCAAGTGGTCTTGGCTTCATTGTAGTGTTAGTTGAGTTGTTTTCTGGTGTAATGGCAATGGGGGACCCGTTATCGACAAGGACGATTGATGGTGGTGATACTGACGGAGGACATAGAGTTGCCAATGTTGGAGGCTTCAGAGTCTCATATATGAGTTTTGAAGCAATCATTGTACATATTAAAATGTCACGGGTTACCCACTGTATCGTACCCCAACAGAAACATACGAATAAGCACCATAGCGAAACGGGTCTCATCCCCATTTTGTTACATCATATGCAATCGATCACCTACCACATCCTCGCCAAAGAGTGTCGGTTTACTAATTTAGTAGTACTGGAAACATTACATACCTGTTACACGTCGTGATCTTGATCATTTACAGTTCTTGATTTTTTTGAACTTGCAACTCGAGCTTTTCACCGAACTGTGTTTTCACATATACTGGGAGAAGATAAATGTCGCCTGTACCACAGAACACAAAACCCTCACTAAGATTAATGAAACCAACAAATCTAAATGTTGAAACCTTAATTTTCAAGCATATAACAAAATGTGAAAAGGATATAGTATGTAACTGTTTCTTTTACACAGAACTGTCGCAACAGCTTATGAGAACTTTACGTAAATACTAAGCTTATGCCCACAAAATAAGCTTAAAGCCTTAGACAAACACCCCTAACGTATAACTTTAAAGAAGAGTATCGTTTCATGTAATGGATTAACGTGTAAAGAAATACTAAGCTCGATAAGGAGATCCGTGACATAACATCCTAAGCAACAACAACAAACACATACAAACTTAATCTTTCTGGTTGGGCGACATTCAATATGTTGGCTGCATTTGCAGGTTGCAATTGGTTCGATAAGGTCATAACTGAAGCAACCTACCACATTATCACAATTAAATTACACTCGCAAAAACATATACATGCTAAATTCAAGATGCATGCTTATATATGATGAAATAACCACTTTGACAATGTCTTATTAAATTTAATCTTTAGACGCCTAGGATTATTTGTGGTAGAATGGACTGATCATGGTTCACTAACTTCTATTCACTTACAAAGTTAGTTAATGACCATAAATCCTTAGTTGTTTATTGTCATCCTTGACCTCTTCCTTTAATATAAAAATTTATATATCCTTATGCATGAAAAATCTCAAGCCTTCTTAAGCTACTGCATTTGCATTTCACTCCAAAAAGTGATGTGCTACAATTTTTTTTGGGGTTTGGTTCATGTTATCTAAAACCGAAACTGACCCGATTCAACCCGAGTACTATCCGGTCTGGTTTCGGTCGAGCGTTTTCACAAATTTCAGTTTCGATTCGGTTCTACCTTGTTCGGTTTGGGTTGGACCCGATGTCAGTCCTACATGCTTATATGCTCTAATTGTATATCACCAAAATGCTACTCGTAGAATATTGTAGAAATGAGTTTGATCAGTGTACCTTCATTAAAGCGCACATCGGTTTCCCAAGAAATCAGGTGAACCATTTGTCAGCTTCATCTCCCTCATCAAAGGCCAAGTCTGACCCTACCAGACAATAACGACGGTTTAGTCGTTCAGACTTTAAGCTATGCCGTCCCATAAGTGCTTACCACTGTCAGAAACAGGTCAAGTGAAGCCAACAACATTTCTGCTTTAAAAATCATGTTTTGTGTGCATATGGAAGCAAAACAAAGTTATTGAGTAGGCTAACGGGTCAAAAACTGTTGTATTTTTATACAGGACCAAGTCTTGTTCGCCTCAACTTACAAAATACTTGTTTGTCCATTCAATTATATAAGGTATTATAATTTCACGATTAAAAGGTTGAAACAATGCTAATTCTTTCAATAAAGTTAATGAGGTAAATGTACACATGCGAATTCACTTACGACAAATTTCTACCCGTTTTAAGCATTTAGCGCTACTCCAAATCGACTTATTTAGTGGTAAACATGCCAAAAACTTGGGAAAAAACTTACCCATGTAAGAAGACTTGGTGGGCACCGAACCAAGAGGAAAAGCCTCCAACTTCTTGTTTCGCCATCCAATTGGCCTTTATATTGTATCCCCTGCTCTTGTTCTTCCATGCTGAAAACGAACATGAAAGTTTCAGGATTTTTAATTTGCAAGATCAATTGGACTGTGAATGATATGATAGCGAAACGCAATCGAGAATCTGTAAATATGTACATAGGAACGATCGTTATATTTATTAAAATGTTCAAAATACGACTAACCTTAGAAAAGGAAGTGGTATACGTACACGGGATCTCCATATCAGAAAGAATGCTATTCTTAACAGTCCGTGCTGCTCTGTGTATTTGATTTGCAGCATCAAGTTTTTATCTCAAATGCTTCCTGGCCGATCCTGAGAGGACTTCAACCTAAGAATGTAACTCACTCATTCCATTCTTCCACTTCTATGTCCTTTACTTTTTTCTGAAACCAACCGCCACTCACCGACATCTTTAACTACATATAATTTAATAGAAACTACATGAGAAAAATCTATGAAATTTGTAATCTTTACTGATGTTAACATTTACGACACCTAATTTGAAATCGCTTTTCAGAACTGCCTACTACATTCGTTTGTCGGCCACAGTAGAAAATCACATAAGGCATCCTAATTTTGCTATACTACTGTATCAACCTTTTGATTTCGAAAATAGTTCTAAGTTTTTTTCAAAATCATTACGTAATGGTTTTTGTTCAGCAATTAAGAAACGTGTTAGATAATTCAACATTAATAACAATATGTAACTGTTCACATAGATAATTCACTTTCTTTTCAACTTTTATAATTTTTTTGTGAACATTTTCAAACAGTTAGAACATAGAAACATGCGAGTTCAATAATCAGCATCCATTTGGAATTTACAACATACCAAATTAGCTCACTCATACTATCATGACACTGAAAGGCAACATTGTTGTTCAGAAGTGGTAACATAGGCGGGGTTGGTTAAAAAGTGATTTAAAACACTCATCATATATACTTTGACGGTTAATGACAGTTGAAGTTGGCTCACCCTTGCCTCTTAACAATTTTTAGACATTGCCTAAAAAGATATAGTCACAAATGAATGAGTAACAAATGATACATCATAAAGGAATCGTTGTTCTTACATGATGTTTAACCTACCCCTAATAGGTGGATGACAATGCCCAAGGAACAGCCGATGACCTGGATGATTCTTTACTATATGAGCACCTGATTTTGCTGCGCTATGTCCTTGCAGCCCTAAACTGCAAAACCAAAAGATGCATTTAAAATTGTATAAAATGTCAAAAAACATCAAAGTAGTTGTTTTGTCTTTTTTATTTTAGCAAAATACACCAAGTGCAAAACCAAAAGCTGCATATAAAATTGTATTAATATATCAATGAGTGCTTATAATCTTCTCTCTGTAACTCCTAATATATATAACAGTTTTAGTAAGTTTCCTTGCACCATGGACGCCCACCCTCACAGGCTAACCAAGGGTTAGATGATCACCCAAGAACACGTGAATAAGGATCAATGGATATCAGCCATGGATGTTTTTAATGTCAAACGATGCACTAACGAATGCCTAACCATGCTCATAATTTTCAACCTCTCTCTAACCATGCTCTGAATCTACTATACAAAAGTGGAGCACTCCATAACTTTTACCTAAAAGTAACTATAATAATAAGACATCAAATAATAAGACGAATAAATGGTTAAAATAAAAACTATAAATAGTTTTACCAGAACTAAGCTATGTTATCTGCAGGGGACGTAGTATAATGGTATAAACAGGAACACCACACTCCTCACTTGAATCGAGAGTTTCATAGACTGATCTTTATTGAACCAATTGCTATTGAACCAGAAGCATGGCTAGAATCCTTAAACGCCATTATACCTAAAATATCCCAAATAGTAGGAATGCATTTTGTAAGTGTCATAGGAATTCATTATATACTATCAAGAGTAAGTGTCATATAAATGCATTATGTATTAAAATTAAGTTGATCAAGAGCTTCAAACATCAATATCAACACGCTGAGTAAATCTCAAACAAACCTACACTAATAACATGTAGCTTCATGGTCGTGGTTAAAAGCATTAGATCCCATCGAAAAAATATATACATTTTGAATCCAATCATCCACTTTCCTCCATTATAATACCATTTTTTAAAATAATAAATTCAGCTTTGAGATATGAAATTGTCTTTTAATCAAATGAAAAACAAAAAAGATCGAAAATGTGAAGACAATAGCTCAATTGTAATAGTAATTATACTAAACTTATTAACTTTTTATTTGAAAAGTAAGAATATTGCTTGGACTAATAGAAAAATATCCCACAATGAAAAGTATGCCTATTTTGTCCAGCCATTATAAAAAAATTAAGTATGTTTACAAAAGTCAATATGCTTGGACCCCCTAAAAAATACGCTAATTGACCCGAACTTATTATAATATGTTACCTAATTTGCTCAACATATCGCCATCACTATCTCACATCTAGGAGAGGCTTGACAAGGAAAGGAGGTATGGTTTACACATGTAGCAGATGAAGCATCTTGCTAAAATCCAGTGAACTCATCAAGAAGTTGGGGGTGATCGTGAAAGAGCGAAGCAACCTGCATAGATTATAAACATTACCAAGTAATGAAAATCAATGCAATGAAATCAATCACAACTACTATGAAATATTCTTTTAGTAGCTTACAGAAAGACAAATTACAGTTCATTAATTATAGTTCATACAGGAACTAAGAAAAATTATAGTAGTTCATTACAAAAACTAAAATGCCAGCTTTGAGCCATTGACTTTTAGGTAGTCGATTCGAGTATGTTTAAACTCTAAAGGGTCGAACGGGTTAATGTTTTTAGCTCATATACCTTTAAAGCATAAAACTTGAGGAGCCATTTCATGTAGATATCTGCATTACCATATATTGTCAATGTCCTAGTTCTCTTGAAAAACATGTTCTGGTCAGCTTTTTGAACATTAACCACATTATGAGATGTGGTTTGAGTCAGTACAACTCTTGTAACCTTTCCCGCCCAAGTTGCAAGCTACCAAGCAACAAAACTTCAGCAAGTATGTATCGGAGACACACCTCTTCTAGCAGCCACACTACCCAAACAGATAGAAATTGCACATTTCAGAATTTAAGGATTGCTAATAAGCCAATGAGAACGATGATGAAACAAAGAAATATGATTGTATTTTCCCTTCAATTAAGTTTTTATCTTTAATTGGCACCTGGCATATCATATATAATATGAAAAGATGCTTGTCCCATCTTACTGAAATGTGCGGCTTATGTTCCGCACATTGTTTATGGCTTTTCCCACTAATTAGGATTCATAACAGAGCCTAGTAACTTATTTATGCATAATCGCTCATTATAGTGAGTGTGTATCAGTAGAAGAAGAAAGGCAACAAATAAAGCTGACCTTAGATATACGAACTGCAGTGGAACAAAAAACCACACTTTGATTGATAAAATGATCCAACATCATTATTATGTAGTTATAAAGGTATAATCACGGGTAAGGATCAAGCATACATTATTTCCATAACTTTGTTCATTTATGCATTATATCAAACACTTAATATGCATATAAATTGATTGTCGTTTTTAATGTTAATATCTATATTCAGCACCAGACTAACTCAAACTCGTAAAGATGTATATAAACAAAATTCATACCTTTTAAACTTCAAATTGTAGTCGCCTCTAGATTAGCTACGCACAAGATCTCTTATACACAAACGTGGGTTAGCGGTTTCTTCAATTTTGAGTTAGCGGTTCTGAAGCAGTTAAAGAAGCGTGGGTTGTCTTTGCTTTTTGTTTTGCCTAACCTTTTTCTAGAAAATGAGCGGGAGGAAAACTCACCGAGAAGTCGACACGTTTAGCTTTTTAATTTGCAACCAATACATTTACGAACTTGCTTACTTATGCCATTTAGTGGTAAAGATATGCAAGATAAGCATAATCACAAACCAAAGATCCTTCGGTATAAATTTTGAGACCAATTGGTCCAATTTCTTTTCCAAGGCATCAAATTCAGAAATAATGTTGTTGCAAAATCACTCTAATGAAGTCTGTTAATTTAATTTCTATCATAAAACCTTACACTAACAGGCATTATTTGTTACTTGAATGACTCAAACTTAACAAAGAAGCCAAAACTCTTATATGGTTCTTACGGGTCTTTTAAACACCCTCTAGTCCACCAATAACCTAAAAACCCAATAAAAATACAGCTTTTCACAATCAAATACTTTGATGCATAAACATACACATTTTCTCAGTCACCTTGTTCCGAAAACATTAAGTAATTTCATTCCCCAATAATGCAACAACTTATACAATAAAGAAATCAATTACAGAAATAAAACCATACACAGAGTTGTGCAAATTCAACAATTGATGGAGAATAATTTCAAAAGTTAAAATAAAACATAAAAACCCTTTTTGGGATATCTATGCATAAAATAAATCTATCCGATTTCACAATTAACAATTTTTTTGGCCAAAACAGTATCAATCTTCTTGTAAACTAACGGTTAACGTTGAAGAAACAAAATTGGAGAGGTAAAACCCCAAAACTTACCCAAACAAAGACTTGAACAAAAAGGATATGGTTTTAGAAGCAGATGAAGTTACGGGAACTAAATCAGATATTGTAAAACTAAAACCCTAAAACTTACCAAAGCGGATCTTAATCATTTACGAAGATTCAACAATACAATCTTACAACGACACTATCCTAATTTTATTGTTTGGGATCTGAGACTAAAAGTAGTTTCTAGTGATGGGAGAGGAGGAAGGCGCTCCAGAAAGAAAGAAGTTACAGAATACTAAGAAACGTGGGTTCTCTCTGCATTTAGGTATGGTGAGAAATTCACGGGGAGGAAAACATGAAGGAAAAGGGTGACGTGTTTAGCTTTAAATTGTGCCACGTACTGTTTTATTATCCTGTATTAATGAGATAGTAATAGATTAGTGCATGTAATTCCTACAAAACCTCAACAAAAATGTCCTAGTCGAATATTTTCTTGAAGTTACATTTTATGTTTAAATAGAAAAACCAAGAACACCAACAAAACTAGAGTAAACTAAACAACTTTCCAAAAAATTTACATTTTAATTTGAATAGACTCATTAAACAAATTCAAAACAAAAAACCAAGTAGCAACATATGCCCATCAGTAGTATGATTCCATTCATACACCAAATGACAAAAACCAAATGAAAAATCTCAATTAATTTTAGCAACAAACATAAAAAGATCAATATTAATGGCACCAGAAATTCAGTGGGAGTTTTTTGTACACCAAGAGAAATTCTGGTGCCATAGCATTTTTTTTTTTTAAATAAACTCAAATTAAATGTATTCATAAAACATATTGAAACATTACATAAAACTAAAAATACATAAAACTTAAACAATATTAAAACATTACCTAAATAAAAAACACTAAAAAAAAATAAAACTACTCATCATCATCATTCCATAGATGCCCATAAGCTTTCAAGATTCGGTAGTGTGTTTTCCTATCTCGTAGTTCTTTGTCTTCCTAACATGTAATCACATCTTTCCGACCCAGATCTCTAACAAAGTTTCGGCGTGACTGATTCACAACCTTGATCTCTGAAGTTAACTTCATCAATCCCTCGTCTTCCAATATAATTTATGAAAAATATTCAACAATACATGTTTCTCTTGAGGTGTTGATTTGCATTGCACGCGCGGGTTGTCGTATAATACCCCAACGACCTTGTAGGACTCCGAATGCCCGTTCAATATCTTTTCTTGCAGCTTCTTGAACTCTCTTAAACTCAAGGGATTTTTACATCCCTTGCAACATAAAAACGTCTCGACAAACTAGACCATCAGCTGGATAAATACCAGTCGGCTAAATAGTAACCTTTCCTATATGTATGCCCGTTTACAACAAACGGACACTCTGAGCTATATCAGCAATTTCATCATCAAATAATGGGGAACCATATAACACATTTAAATCATTATTCGCACCAGGAACCCCAAAATATGCATGCCAAATCCATAATTTTTGATCAGCAACAGCTTCTAACATAAGAGTTGGGTATTTATGAGTACTCCTCCTATTTGGAACTGGCCATGTAAGCCTTTGGGCAATTTTTTTTTCCAATCCCAATGCATACAATCAATACTCCCGAGCATTCTCGAGAGTTCATGTTTTTGTTCGTGCAATTGATATGTTTTTTGAATAGCAGTTGCAGTTGGCCTTCTTTAAAAAAATTATAATGGATATAAAACGTGAAGCATTTAAGTAAGGTGATCAACATTCGCGGAAAGTACTTCACAATTTGCCAAATACTCCTCAAATGCCTCAGGTGCAGTGCCTATTCCAAATGGCGTAATGTGGATGGATCAACTTAAATAGACCAATACGGATTACGATCGATCCGCATCGATCCACGTACTCCTAAAATACCTAAAGTACTCAGCAGGGTTGCACATAAAACTTAAATATCTTGGGGGAGGTATTTTATTAAAAAAGTGAGAACACATACGATAACCTTCCCAAAACTATCTTCAGGATATATACGTTCATACGCGTGCGTCAACCAAAATAGTCTCGTTCGATAGCCTTTTGTTCCCGCCTCTGTCTCGTTCACGAAATATATATGGCCTCCTCCTCTTTGACCATCACACTCGAACCCCCGCTTCTTGCTCACACAAACCCACATAATGTGAGACGACTCATAATCCCGCGATATACGAACATAGTCGGGTTAAAGAAAGCATCATAAATATCGTAATTTTCGTTTGGTCAAGAATCGTTGAATTATTTTGATCCATTATTAGAAAGAAAAAAGAAAGTAATTGAAGTAGAAATGTATTGAAAGTTGTTTGTAAGCTAATAAATAAAAATGGGTAATTGTATAGAGATTTTAAGGTGTAAAATGGATTTTGGGGGGTATTTTTTTGAATATCCACTCCTCCAAACGGATAGATTTTAAAAAAAAAATTGAGTTTGGCTTGGCCTGTTAGCCACAAACCGCGAGAAGGCTGCGCGAGCCACGAGTGGTGGCCCATTCTCCTTTCTCGCGCCAAGGCCTTGTCGCCAAGCACCAGCCATCCTACCCTCCCCACTTATATTGGTTAAATAACCAGTACTTCCATTTGTTGTCCTACAGTTAAAAAGTCAACAGATAATTACTTTTTGTCAGAAATCCTAAGGGCCAAGTAATCTTTTATGAAAACCCATACATGTGGGTATCTTGCACTGTTTTCATAACCCCAATATTCAACCAAACAAATTTTTTTCCCTTCAAACCATTCCTCAAAGCCAAAACCCCCATACCAAACGAACCCTAAGTAAGTTAAAAAAGGGTGCATAAATGATTTAGAGTAAATTGCAAAAATGGTCCTTGTGGTTTGGTCAAATTGTAGATTTGGTCAGTTAAATTTCAAAATTGCAAAAAAGTCTTTATTTTTAAAGTTTGGTTTTACTTTTGGTCCTTGATTGACTTGAAATGACTAAAATACCCCTCTGCAATTTGGCCAAACCACAAGGACCATTTTTGCAATAACAAAAACAAAAAATTAAAAATTAAAAAAAAAATCTGTATGAAATTTTTTAAAATTTTTTTTGGTTTCAGTTTATGAGCAATAATAAAAAAAAGAACGTTTTTTGCAATTTCGAAATTTGACGGACCAAATCTGCAATTTGGCCAAACCACAAGGACCATTTTTGCAATTTACTCAAAGATTTATTTTCAATTCAGTGAGTTGATCATTGGTAGCTCGAAAACTAGTAACCTCCTCATGTATGCCAAGTACTGTTGGAGGTTCCTTTCGGAGCCGGGGGCGTTTTTAGCAAAAGTTATAAAATTCTTTCATAACAACAATGGAGACATGATCATGGGAAGGCATAACCAAACTACACAGTCCATCACTTTCCCAAATCAACATCGGTTTATCTAGTTATCTTCTTTGTTATGAAGGAAGAGGCCGGACAAGGGGTGTAAACGAGACGAGACAACTCGCGAGTTACTCGAGATCGACTCGTAAACTACTCGAAATCGACTCGATCTAAACGAGTCGAGCTCGAGTTCGAGCTACTAGATTATATTTTTGAGTCAAGTTCGAGCTCCAAAATACTCGGCTCGTAAAGCTCGCGAGCCTTATCGAGCTTCAATTAAATTACACTTTTACCTTTTTATATACATAAATCGAGTCGAGCCGAGCTTGATATGCCGAGTATTTATCGAGTTCGAGCATAAAATGTGTAAAAATCAAGCTCGAGTCGAGTTTCGAGCTCGAGTTTTATATGACGAGTCGAGCTCGAGCTCGAAATATAAAGCTCGGCCAAGCTCGAGTCGAGTTTCGAGCTCGAGTTTTAGTATTCGAGTCGAGCTTGAGCTTGGCAGTACTCGGCTCGTTTACACCCCTAAGGCCGGCGACATAGCATCAGGGATATGGAACAACTAAAATTAGGATTTCCAATACTTTATCTTCTTGAAACTGATGCAGACCCAGGTATTGAAGAATGGGCTCACTTGTTTTTAGAAACCCAAGATCGTGTGAAGAAAAAAAGCTTTTTTCAAAGTTGCATAACTTAGGCTTCTGGAATCCGTTTCAGCAGGACAGCCGATTTGATGCTTGGAACGAGAAGAACGCCGTGGTAAACTGACGTAGTGGGTTTACGAAACTTTCAAGCCCCGAAACACTATATTTTAGGAGTTATTTGCATTTTTTTGTGTTTTTTCGGGTTTTTTAGACTTTTGTTTTTAGGCTAGCTTTCGGCCAGTTTATCTTTTGAGGCCCATTTCAGTTTTGTATACCTATTTAATAAGTGTTTTGTAACCCTGGCTATTTAGTTCAATAAAATAGAAAAAAGTCTATTTTTGACAGTTTTTGCTAAGAATATCCTAATAATCGGTATTCGTTTGAATTAACGATTGTTAGAAGAATCAATCCTGGTATTTGTGTGAATCAACATGATCGATTTGTGTTATCTCGTTTTTAGTCTACATCAGAAACAAATTTGAACTGTTTCTCTGTTGATGGTGTCAATTAGTAATAGCCAGATGCATCAATTATTTATCTAAAAGAATATAAGACAATGATAATACAAAGGAATGCAATGGTCATTTTATTGCATATAATGTTGCTTGGTAAT
>BQNB010181563.1:0-12581 GCA_026074375.1 Tanacetum coccineum
TCCATAATTAATGTCCTTACATCACCTATTAATGGAACCCATATAAAATACATACCTCCATCTTCCTTCCTTTCCATTAGTTAGTTCAGGCCACACATCATTTCTAATATCGCGTTCTCTTCCTTAAATGCCTCACTCTAGGCTGCCAATATCATTCTTTTAACTCCGGACTGAATGGTCATAGCCATTGCTCGTACACGTTTAGGTTTCACTCGCTATCTCCTACTTAAGGCATCAGCTACTACATTCGCCTTACTTGGGTGCTAGCAAATAATCTCATACTCATAGTCGCTAAATAACTCAATCTACCTCCTTTGACGCATATTCAACTCCTTCTGATCGAATATGTGTTGAAGACACTTATGATCCATATAGATGAGACTCTTTGTTCTGTACAAGTAATGCCTCCAAGTCTTAAGAGCAAACACTACTGCTCCTAATTCTATGTCGTGTGTTGTATAATTCTTCACATGGATCTTTAATTGTCGTGATGCATAGGCAATTTCCTTGCCTCTTTGCATGTGTACACAACCTAATCCTTGATTTGACGTGTCGCAGTAAACTACAAAGTCTTCTAGTCCATCAGGCAATGACAATACTAGTACATTACATAAATTTTCCTTCAACGTCTGAAAAGCTTCCTCTTGTTCCTTGCCCCATTCATACTTTTGATTCTTATGAGTTAGTGAAGTAAGAGGTTTGGCAACCTTAGAAAAAATTGCGATTGATGTGTCGTTGTGAGTAAGTATTTTATGTATCAAGTTTTGCTATTTATTTTATGCTGAATATACCAAAAAACAACACTTTAACGGGCAGTGTACCTGGTCAGATGGAGTTTCGTGGTAAGTAGGGTGTCCATCACTAAGAGCGAGAGCGTTAATCCTAATTCTATCAGTATTTTAGTTATCTAAGTTAAACATAAAACTAATGCAAAAGGGGGGTTTCAGCCTAAGAGACTGGCACTATTTTTATGTATCTAACCTAAGGTTTTGATGACAAGTAAAGCAATAAACACACACAAGAAGATAACCTAACAATAGAGGAGCGGTCAAACACTAATGTAAGGAAAACATATCAACCATGAATAATCCGATAAAACGCAGGTTTGTTTATTAGTGCAATAATTGACTTATCTCGAAGGGAATATCATTCCTAGACTTAGGAGGTACTTCTTCCTAATACCTAGGCACGCTAATTCTGTCACAATTAGGTGCATCCGCATAAAGCAAGCATTTGTTAATTATAATCTATCTTAGGAGATTAGTAATGGTGCTCTTACTAAACCCTAGCTCATGGAGACTTTACCCACTTACTGCTTAACGGCTCTTTATATACTAGTAGTCTACTATCCGAGTCCTTACCAATTGATTAGAACGTACTCTTTGGTAGCAAGGTCACCTTATGGCTTAACTAAGCTCACAATCAAAGGGCAAATATAAGTCAATATTTGTTATCCTATGATTCTAGATATATAAATTACAATATGGAGAGCTATCCCAGACTCTTAGCCTACGCCCAAACAACACCGAAGTTGCTGCGCATTAAATATGTATGACTAGACCCAGTTGAATGATATGTCACATACTTAAGCACGTAAATGAATATAAATTGATAAACATAAACAACAATCAACGATAAATTAAGCAATCAAGATAAACAAACCAAACATTAGATCTTCATAAACATGGCTGATACCTAAAGGTATCAGCCGATAGTCATTGTAAAAATACACACGGTTTGATATATGAACGATTAAAATAAAGAAACCTTAATCGAAGACGCGGTTCGTTGCGCGAAGATTACAAGAGTTTTCTTATGATCTTGAGGCTCTTTTCTGACCTTCTAGGATCTTTTATTCGTCTCTTGGTCTACTAGGTGGTTTAGGGATTCACTTGCATACCTAAAACTGAGTTTAGGGTCATCTATTTATAGAGTCTGGAAACAGGTCGATACGCCGTATCGGGCGATGTGGGATACGGTGTATTAGGGATTTCTTGGAGTAAGGACCACGTTTGATATCTTTCAGAATATTTTATTACTATATTGTGAATACGGCGTATTGATGTCTTCTGGATACGGCGTATTGGGTCTTCATTCCTTCGTGGTTATATGTGAAGTGTAGGCACGGATACGCCGTATCTTCTTGATGGATACGGCGTATTGATGTTAAACTTGTTGGTTCTTCTTCGTTGACTAAAGTATTATATACGGCGTATCGTTGATGTGGATACGGCGTATTCTTCAAAGTCAGGCAATGGTCTTTTGGTTTGTCAAAGTCTTGTATACATCGTATAGGTCTAGAATAATACGGCGTATTGGCTGTCAGATCAGTAGACTTTTTCGAACTCTTTATTTATGCTCCAAAATGCGTGCCTTTTAGCATAACTTCACCAAGTACCCCATAATTACTGCAGTTCTCAAATATAAACGATTAAGTAACAATTCTTGCAATAATTATACAAAATGGGTTAATTACATAGGATAAATGATGCTATAAAATAGACATTATTTAATGTCATCAAATATCCCCCACTTGAATCCTACTTGTCCTCAAGTAGCCTTTAGAAGTTTGTAAAAATGTATCCTTAAGGATATTTTACGTTAAAGCATTTATTTGATCTATTACAAGTAAACAACCCAACACCTCACGAAATAGGAAGATGAAAACACTCAAATCACTCAACTAATCTATGTGGTAACATGTAACTAATTCGCTCAATTGCTCGGTCATGATGAGTATTCTATCGTAAGCTTGGTAAGGATACACATCTTCACCGCTAAAGCTAAGGAGAAACAAGTTTTGTGAAGGTAAATATGGGTTTATATGATAAGGCTTAGGGTTGATTACTCTAACTAATCTTTACCGATACCAATATTCTAGGAGGGCGACAAAGACCACATACACACACCCGTAATGACGGGATAAACACATGTGGCTGCTAACTCCCACCTCGAATAAGCTAAAGAGTAGGAATAGTAGAGTAATATAGGGTATGTATCTTCTAACTTTCACCAATAGTAATAAACCAACAAGGCAGCTGAGACATGCATACATAGCCGTAACGACGAAATAGACATGCACGCTCGATCACATCCTCATTCGCGTAAAACCCATGGTTAATGATTAGAAAAGGGAAATAAATTGTTGTTAAATAAAAATTACGAAGCAAATAGATTAAGTCTAAAATACAAGTTGCTAGATACTTTTTCCCGACCATTACCATGATAAAGACACAACTATTTACAACGTCTTGATCATAGATAAAAAACAACAACCTAAGTTGGCATTCCCGTAATGGTCAACTTCCCAATCATCCCATACTTTACATACTTTACAAGGCAAGTGACGATATCTTCTACTTTATACAATACTTTACATCGTTGATTTGTATCAACGAATAATCGATCCTTCGTGTAATTCCTTCGGTAGTTGTGAAACAATTATCTTCAAACTTCTCTTCTCTTTTTTGTTGCTATTTTTCTAATTTTTTCGATTTTTTTCCATAACACTATACTACGAAACTCGGTGTAGTTTCACCATCTTTACGATCATAATAATTCCGGATAATTCCTTCGATAATTCCTTCATTCTTCAGACATACCATTAATTGTGACGGTAGTAAAAATACCTGAGTTTTGACTATAATATACATTCCCATTTGCGATGTGCAAATTTCTTCCAACCGTACAAAAATAGACACAAGACTCGGGAAATACAAACTTTACACTTTAATCAACTAGCAACTGTAAAATAAACTTAATCTAACAGGGTAGGCTAAGGTGTAAAGGTGTAACGAAACAAATAATTGGTGTAGTTCCTAAAGGATTGGCTCTACGGGTTGTTCTAGGGGTATATTACTCTTAAAATGAGAGTAAACAAAGGGTTTATACGGGGGTTAACTAACAAGTGTAGTTAGTTAATAAGTAACATGTAAAGGCATTTTGGATATAATCCTAAAATTTACCAATTTAAGCAAGTTACTCTATCTAAATCCATAGTACTCATCATTTCGGTCTCGAGTGATATACCAAGCCAAGTTCTAAATTCTACTACATTACCGACACACTCATATTTTGTGGAATTTGGGTAAACATTTGGAAACGGATAAGGTTAAATCCTCACAATATCTAACAAGGGTTATTGTGTGTGGGTTATGTATCAAGTAATCTCACAAAAGTACGCTTGAAATTTTTTAAATTTGAGCATAATTTAAGCATTTTAGTGTGAAAAATAGGACAAGTAAACATTCTAATTCCATCCCCCCACTTTAATTACACAACGTCCTCGTTGTATAAATAAAACATTAAATACGGGAATTAAAAAGAATTAGAATGAGAAACTCCCCTGATATTTGCTCGGGAGATTCTCCATGTTGAGTTTATTGAGCAAGAATTCGTGTTGAACAGCCGCCTTGAAGTTTTAAGACTCCAACACTTCAAGATCTCTAGATTTGTAAATTCTCCAATCATTCGTCGATTTTCTTTCACGAGGTCCTGTATAAATTCTCAGAAAACAAATGCAATTCTATCTCCGTGTATTCGTTTGGTTAGACTCAAAATGCATACCTAAAACTGTATAGGAAGTCGATACGTCATATCCATTCCCTAGGATACGCCATATTGATACATGTATACGTTGTATTCATTTAATGAATACGTCGTATAGACTGTGCTAAAAATAAAGACTGGATAACGTCCAGATAGTCAATACACCGTACCCATGAGTTTAGATACGCCGTATAGACAGTCTGGGAAGACAGACTCGATAAAAATTGAAAATACATTTCGGGTTGTCTCCCGACAAGCACTTTTGTTTACAGAAAAGTCTTTAAGGTAGACTTGCCCCAATTTAATCCCATACTTATAAAACAATTTGGGGTCGAACGGGATGCCAAATGGCACATACAAATTCTTGATTAGGAAAATGAATGACATCCCTTTGTTAAGATGATTCCAAGTCATGATATTAAAATTTAATTCCTTAATAAAAGTTTCAGTATTGAAAATTTTATTAGATGTATCATGACTTGTTTCCAAAAGCTTATTTGACCCATGTGCATAGGCACCAACATCGGTATTTATTACATCAGGTAACGGTTTAACAGATAAATCCCCGAAGAGTGTTTAATATCGACTTTATCATCATCATTGTCCTTATCTGATTTTGAATCATTGGGATAAATTAAGATAAAAGAAATAGATCATAAAAGTTTAAAACATTTTGTTCCTCTTCATCACATTCGGACAATGATGTTTCATCTTTTAAATCAAATTCATCGATATGTTTAGGGCCTAAAGTGGGTTCAGTTGAGAAATTGGATTTAGATGTTAGAGCATCATTGTAAACAATGGTTGGAAATTCTTTCTCAAAATCTTTAAAGAAATCTAAATCATTTAAACAACTGACCGTAGGCTCGGGTGGTGGGAAAGAAGGCATATTGACCTTTTTATTATTATTTTCTGAATCCGTTTTCAAATTATTGACATAAATTATTTTATACAAAAACGAGTTTTTATCAAAAATTACCGTGTAATCTCCATCATCGGAATCGTCAAATGAAATTTTAAAGTCAATTTCATCGTTAAGAGGACTTACTAAGGACTATAGCTGGGAATTCGCTTTCAACAGATCCGAGGTCGTAAACGTCTTTATTATCCCAGATCTTACCATACGTAGCATTCCCCCAGTTATACACTTAACCAACGCCTACGTGCTTTTTCCTTCTCAAGCCTGATATACTCCTCGATACTATTTTGGGGTTGTCCATTTTACTCTGTAATAAATTCGCATAGGGAAGAAAATTTGTCAAATAGCAATACAAGACATATTCAGTGAACTGACATATGCATATTGATGTTAAAAGTCGAATAACGCTGTATGGTTTGAAACTAGAGATGTATACTGCCGGTACCAAGAAAAATGGGAATACAGTCCTAAGAACCACACACCACCTTCTCTACACATCCACAGAAAGTTACAGCGAACTGTAATAATGCACACAAACACATAATATGCAAAATATACAATGCAGAAATCAAACACACAAATATGCAAATTAATCTAAACTAAACTAAACTAAAACATTAATAAATAAGAATTAAACAACTTCACACCCCGGCAACGGTGCCAAAAACTTGATGTGTCGTTATGTAGGTTTTATTTATGTATTCAAGTTTTACTATTATTTATGCCGACATATACCTAAAAAAAACACTTAAACGGCAGTGTATCCGGGTCAAGATGTAGCTTTGTGTTAAGTAGGGTGTCATCACTAAGAACTAGAGCGTTAATTCCTAACTCTATCCAGTATTTTTAGTTATCCAAGTTAGAAATCCTAAAAACTAATGCAAAAGGGAGGTTTCAGGCTGAGAAGACGACACGGTTTGTGTATCTAATCTAAGGTTTTAATGACAAGTAAAGCAATAAAAACACACAAGAAGATAAACAAACAATAGAGGAATGGTCAAGAACTAATGTAAGGAAAACGTATTAACCATGAATAATCCGATAAAATGCAGGTTTGTTTATTAGTGTAATGATTATCTTATCTCGAAGGGCATATCATTCTTAGACGTAGGCGGTACTTCTTCCTAAGACCTAGACACGCTAATCCTTTCACAATTAGATATATCCGCATAAAGCGAGCATTTGTTAATTATAATATATCTTAGGAGATTAGTAATGATGCTCTAACTAAACCCTAGCTCATTAAGACTTTACCCACTTACTACTTAACAGCTCTTTATATACTAGTAGTCCATTGTCCGAGTCCTTACCAATGGAATAAGAACGTACTCATTGATACCAAGGTTACCTTATGGCTTAACTAAGCTCACTAAACTAAAGGCAAAGATAGGTCAATATTTGTGATCCTATCATTCTAGATATATAAATTGCAAATATTTGTTATCCTATGATTCTAGATATATAAATTACAATATGGAGAGCTATCCCAGACTCTTAGCCTACGCCCAAACAACACCGAAGTTGCTGCGCATTAAATATGTATGACTAGACCCAGTTGAATGATATGTCACATACTTAAGCACGTAAATGAATATAAATTGATAAACATAAACAACAATCAACGATGAATTAAGCAATCAAGATAAATAAATCAGCTGATAGTCAAAAATATACACGGTTTGATATATGAACAATTAAAATAAAGAAACCTTAATCGAACGCGTATTTGGTTACGCGAAGATTACAAGAGTTTTCCTACGATCTTGAGGCTTTTTTCTAACCTTCTAAGCTCCTTTATTTGTCTCTTGGTCGACTTGGTGGTTTAGGGATTTACTTGCATACCTAAAACTGGAAACATGTGGATACGCCGTATCAGGCAATGTGGGATACGGCGTATTAAGGATTTCTTGGAGTAAGGAACACGTTTGATATCTTCCAGAATATTTTATTACTATATTGTGAATACGGCGTATTGATGTCTCCTGGATACGGCGTATTGGGTCTCCAATCCTTCGTGGTTATTTGTGAAGTGTAGGCACGGATACGCCGTATCTTCTTGATGGATACAGCGTATTGAGGTAAAACCAGTTGATTCTTCTTGACCAAAGTATTATATACTGCGTATCGTTGATGTGGATACGGCGTATTCTTCAAAGTCAGGCAATGGTCTTTTAGTTCGTCAAGTCTTGGATACGTCGTATAGGTCTAGAATAATACGGCGTATTTTCTGTCAGATCAGTAGACTTTCTCGAACTATTCGTTTATGCTCCAAAATGCGTGTCTTTTAGCATAACTTCACCAAGTACTCCATAATTACTGTAGTTATCAAATATGAATGATTAAGTAACAATTCTTTGCAATAATTATACAAAATGGGTTAATTACATGGGATAAATGATGCTATAAAATACACGTTATTTGATGTCATCAAATATCCCCCCATTTGAATCGTACTTGTCCTCAAGTAGCCTTTAGAAGTCTATAAAAATGTATCCCTAAGGATATTTTTGGCTAAAGCATTTATTTGATCTATTACAAGTACACAACCAAACAACTCATGAAATAGAAAGATGAAAACACTCAAATCACTCAATTAATCTATGTGGTAACATGTAACTAATTCGCTCAATTGCTCAGTCATGACGAGTATTCTATCATAAGCTATGCAAGGATACCCATCTCTACCGCTAAAGCTAAGGAGTAACAAGTTTATAAAGGTAAATATGGGTTTGCATGAAAAGGCTTAGGGTTGGTTACTCTAACTAATCTTTTACCAATATTCCAGGAGGGCGACAAAGACCACACATACACACCCGTAACGACGGGATAGACACATGTGACTGCTCACTCCCACCTCGAATAAGCTAAAGAGTAGGAATAGTAGAGTAATAAACCAACAAGGCACTTGAGACATGCATACATGGCCGTAACGACAGAATAGACATGCACGCTCGATCACATCCTCATTCGCATAAAACCCATGGTTAATGATTAGGAAAGGGAAATAAATTGTTGTTAAATAAAAATTACGAAACAAATAGATTAAGTCTAAAATACAAGTTGCTAGACACTTTTTCCTGACCGTTACCATGATAAAGACACAACTATTTACAACGTCTTGATCATAGATAAAAAACAACAACCTAAGTTGGCGTTCCCTTAACGGTCAACTTCCCAAACATCCCATACTTTACAAGGCAAGTGGCGATATCTTCCACTTTATACAATACTCTACATCGTCGATTTGTATCAACGAATAATCGATCCTTCGTGTAATTCCTTTGGTAGTTGCGAAACGATTATCTTCAAACTTTTCTTCTCTTTTTTGTTGCAATTTTTCTAATTTTTTCAATTTTTTTCTTTAAACACTATACTACGAAACTCGGTGTAGTTTTACCATCTTCACGATCATAATAATTATGGATAATTCCTTCGACAATTCTTCATTCTTTGGACGTACCATTAATTGCGATGGTAGTAAAAATACATGAGTTTTGACTATAATATACATTCCCATTTGCGATGTGCAAATTCTTCCAACCGTACCAAAGATAGAAAATTTTGACACAAGACTCAGGAAATACAAACTTTACACTTTAAGGAACTAGCAACTATAAAATAAACTTAATCTAACAGGGTAGGATAAGGTGTAAAGAAACAAATAATTGGTGTAGTTCCTAAAAGATAGGCTCTACGGGTTTTTCTAGGGGTATCTTACTCTTAAAGTGAGAGTAAACAAAGGGTTTATACGGGGGTTAACTAGCCAGTGTAGTTAGTTAATAAGCAACATGTAAAGACGATTTAGGTGTAATCTCCAGATTTGTAAATTCTCCACCAGTATTCGTTGATTTTCTTTCACGAGGTCCTGTATAAATTCTCATAAAACAAATGCAATTCTATCTCCGTGTATTCGTTTGGTTAGACTCGAAATAAGTACCTAAAACTGTACGGGAAGTCGATAGACCGTATCCATACCCCAGGATATGTCGTATTGATACTTGTGTCGAATACGCTGTATTCGTTTAACGAATACGTCCTATAGACTGTGCTGAAAATAAAGACTGGATAATGTCCAGATAGTCAATACGCCATATCCATGGGGTTTGGATACACCGTATAGACAGTCTGGGAAGACAGACTCGATAAGAAAATTGAAAATACATTCCGGGTTGTCTCCCGGCAAGCACTTTTGTTTACAGAAAATTCTTTAAGTTAGACTTGACCTAATTTAATCACATCCTTATAAAACAATTTGGGGTCCAACGAGATGCTAAATGACACATACAAATTCTTGAAAAGATTTATTAGCATCCCTTTGATAATATAATTACAAGTCATGATTTTAAGATTTAATTCGTTGATAAAAGTTTCAGTTTTGAAAAATTTATTAGATGTATCATGACTTGTTTCCAAAAGCTTATTTGACCCATGTACATAGGCACCATCATCGGTATTTATTACATTACCCCCCGAAGACTGTTCAATATCGATTTTATCACCATCATTGTCCTTATCCGATTTTAAATCATCGGTATAAATTACGTTAGAAGGAAAAGGTTATCAAAGTATAAAATATTTTGTTCCTTTTTATCACATTCAGACAATGATGTTTCATCTTTCAAATTAGATTCGTCGATATGTTTAGGACTTACAGTAGGTTCAGTTAAGAAATCTAATTTAGACGTTAGAGCATCATTGTAAACAATTGCTGGAAATTCTTTATCAAAATCTTTAAAGTAGTCTAAATCATCAAAATAACTGACCATAAGTTCGGGTGATGGAAACGAAGGCATATTAACGTTATCATTATCATTTTCCAAATCCGTTTTTAAATGGTTGACATAAATTATTTTGTAAGAAAATGAAATTTTGTCAAAAATTACCGTGTAATCTTCATCGTTAAACTCGTCAAACGATATTCTAAAGTCAATTTCATCGTTGTTAAGAGAACTTATCGTAGGCTCACACGAGAGTGCTGTTTCAGATGTTAACGTGTCGTTAAAGACTATAGCTGGGAATTCAGTTTCAACAGATCTGAGGTCGTGAACGTCTTCATTATCTTAGATCTAGGATTTAGGGTTTAGCAGTTTCCCAGTTATACACCTTACCACACCTACGAGCTTTTTCTTTCTCAAGCCTGATATACTCCTCCATAGTAATGTTGGGGTCGTCCATTTTAACCTGTAATAAATTTGTTAGGAAAGAAAACTGTCAAATAGCTTAATACGCTATATTCAGTGAAATGAATACGCCGTATTCAGTGAACTGAATACGCCGTATTCAGTGAACTGAATACGCCGTATTGATGTTTAGAGTCAAATACGCTGTATTGGTTTAGAAAAAATTTATACGCCGTATCCAATAAATTGAATACGCCGTATTGAGTCAGAAAGTTACAACGAACCGTAACTATGCAGAGAACACACAAACACACAATATGCAAAAGTATACAATGCAGAAATCAAACACACAAAGACAAACACACACAAATATGCAAATTAATCTAAATTAAACTAAATCTAAACTAAAATACTAATAAAAAAGAATTAAACAACTTTACTCCCCGGCAACGGCGCTAAAAACTTAATGTGTCGTTGTGTAGGTGTTATTTATGTATCAAGTTTTACTATTTATTTTATGCTGACTATACCTAAAAACAACACTTTAACGGGTAGTGTACCCGGTCAGATGGAGTTTCGTGGTAAGTAGGGTGTCGATCACTAAGAGTGAGAGCGTTAACTCCTAATTATATTAGTATTTTAGTTATCTATGTTAGTACTAAATTAATCTAATTTATGTTACACCAAAGTTAAACCTAAACTAATGATAAGGGGGTGGGGTTTCAGCCTGAGAGAATGGCACGAGGTTTAGTTATCTAACCTGAGGTTTTGATGACAAGTAAAAGAATAAACACACACAAAACGACAAGCAAACGATAGAGAAGCGGACGAGAACTAATGTAAGGAAAACGTATCAACCACGAATAATCTGATAAAACACAGGTTTGTTTATTAGTGCAATGATTGACTTATCTCGAAGGGCATATCATTCCTAGACTTAGGCGGTACTTCATCCTAACAGCTAGACACGCTAATCCTGTCATAATTAGACGCATCCGCATAAAGCAAGCATTTTTTAATTATAATCTATCTTAGGGATTAAATCAATGGTGATCTTGTTAAACCCTAGCTCATAGAGACTTTACCCACTTACTGCTTAACGGCTCTTTATATACTAGTAGTCCACTGTCCGAGTCCTTACCAATTGATTAAGAATGTACTCGTTGATCCTAAGGTTACCTAATGGTCCAACTAAGGTCGCAATCTAAGGGCAAAGATAGGTCAATATTTGTGATTCTATGATTCTACATATATAAATTGCAATATGGAGAGTTATCCCGGACTGTTAGCCTACGCCGAAAAAACACCGAAGTTGCAGCGCATTAAATATGTAGGACTAAACCCAGTTGAATGATAGGTCACATACTTAAGCACATAAACAAGTATAAATTGATAAACATAGACAACAATCAACGATAAATTAAGCAATCAAGATAAACAAACCAAACATTAGATCTTCATAAACATGGCTGATACCTAAAGGTATCAACCGATAGTCATTGTAAAAATACACACGGTTTGATATATGAACGATTAAAATAAAGAAACCTTAATCGAACGAGTATTCGGTTGCGCGAAAATTACAAGAGTTTTCCTATGATCTTGAGGTTCTTTTCTGACCTTCTAGGCTCCTTTATTCATCTCTTGGTCGACTTGGTGGCTTAGGGATTCACTTGCATATCTAAAACTGAGTTTAGGGTCGTCTATTTATAGGGTCTGGAATCGCGTCGATACGGCGTATCCAAAGTATTGGATACGGCATATTGGGGTTTCTTGGAGTAAGGACCACGTTTGATATCTTCCAGAATCTTCGTGTATAATAACCTTGTATACGGCGTATTGAGGATCCTGGATACGGCGTATTGAGCTTAAATTCTTCATGGAAGTTGGTGAAGTGTAGGCACGGATACGCCGTATCTTCTTGATGGATACGGCGTATTGATGTAAAACCAGTTGGTTCTTCTTTGTTGACCAAAGTATTATATACGACGTAT
>BQNB010181564.1:0-12581 GCA_026074375.1 Tanacetum coccineum
TACACACCAAGCCTAGAACAGAGCATGGTTCTTTGCTTCTCAATAGAAGTAGATCAAGGATAATCTATAATTTCTAGGTTTTATGCCCAAATAACCAACAATTTGAAAGAATGAGGTCAAACAATCACTACACCTTCAAACACAAATAATCCACCAATCAAAAACTCCACAACTGCACATATTCATTTATAACTTCATTTTCTTTTTTAGGTGAAATTCTAATTTATTTATCATAACGTTTATATGTGTGTGTGTTGTGTAAATATGTTTACTTGATGATGTATATATTAGTACATGCATGTTTGTGTGATTAACAGTGAAATACTCATTAGTGATGTTTGCGGAAGCGTCAACATGTGTTTAGGTGATTAACGATTATTAGTTAGAGCACCTGCTCTCATCAAGTATATATCGTATGAGATGTTTTCTTTTAGAATAAAGAATATATCAATTATATTAGATGTTTCAAAGTAGAATATGGTTTTTTATGTCTCATTTCAATGGTTTGTGTTGGTGCAACATTGACTAGGTTCTTCTTTATGTTTTAACGATGACAAATAAACGTTCGCAATACATAAAATCAAAAATGATAGCCAAAATACGTAAAACTAGATTTGCTAGTCTGGCACGCTGGGCACGCGTCAGCGCGTGGCCAGCGCGTGGCCAGCGCGCCATACGCGAAATCTGATTTTACGGATTTTGCAATGTCGGCTTTCCTCTTACCCGACACATGTAGAAACATCAATAAAGATATGTATACGATATTTGAGCATTTAGGAACACTCCAAATGAGGTTTAGACTTAGAGAAGAGCAAAAAAAGAATCCTCCCGTTTTTTCAACAAAATGCCAACTCAAATCTTTTATCAAACGCCTCTAGCCAAGGCCGAAACTTGTTTCTAAACCTAGTATGATCATATTTTCAATATACCATCAAACGAAAGTATTCATTTTACCTTAATCTGGATTTACGTTGTTCCTAATCACGTAACGGGTTTTAATCTCTTGTTGGTCAAACTAAGTCAAAGGTCACTTTGCGTAAACGCATCCTTTCCCGTTATGGGATATGCTTTACTTGAGATGCAAAGCACTTAACTTGTTTGCATCAAGATGATTAGTGATCAAATCCATTATTGATTATCATGTATTAAAGTCTAAATAACTAATTGAGTTTGTGGTATTTGGAGGTTAATTGTGCTTTGAGTTTTATCACCTCCTTACCAATAAATGTTTTACAAACTCACATGTACAAGATGAGTTACAAACTCCTACACCTCTTCTACATAATCCTACAACCCATCCTTCCTAATCATTTTTTTACCCTTCTTCCCAACAAATGATTATATCTTTTACACACTCTAAACAGTCCCTTTCTTAAACCATCCCATAATCACATTTGGTATTGTGATTATTAACCCAAATTAATCCGTTGATTTCATCCTAAACATCATCACCTTCATACTTCTTATCTTCAAAACCTTCTTCAAGCCTACACTCCTCTTCACATAAACCTCCCCAAATAATACCCACATGGGAAAACACATTCCCTTACATAATGTACTCTCCTTGTACCTGTTGTACTTCCTGCTCCCTTCATTCCCTACATAGGCTCCTCCACATCCCATCAAAACATTCTCCACCACATATCCACTATTCACCTTCTTCTTTACGACCATTTGAATTACACACACATACACACTCTATCATCCTTACCCTTGATCAAGACACTTCATCAATCCAAGTTACCTTACTCACTTCTCCTCCCTTGGATTGATTTCAAACAAACACAACAAACACACTTTCTCTTCTACCCTTGGTCAAGCCACCTCATCAATCTAAGATACCTCACTCTCCTCTCCTATCTTAGATTAAATTGAAATCTCAAACAAACACACTTCCCTCTACAAACAAACACACTTCACTTACAAAACAAACAAACTTCTCTTTTCACACTTGATCTTGCCATTTTACCCATCCAACTTACCTATCCTCATCTCATCCTCACCCTCTATTTCAAACTAAGATCAAGAGGCTCCTTTCCATCTCATCATGCCAACTCATGACAACTCATTCACAACCTATTCTCTCTTATCCAACATGTGCTTATGAATTTGAAATTCAAATTTCAAATCTTTCCTCCTTTCTCTCCAAGTTAAGAATATTCTTGGAATATTCTTTTGTACCCTAACTAGCTTCTTTAAATCTTTAGTTGGATCCCAACTGATAACGCTTTAATTATACATATTTTAGGTGGCGTTATTGTATATATAATTATCATTTCTCATAAAATTCGATAATTACTAGCATAAAATATGTGCAGGTTCACTTAAAGATGAGTTCGAGCATGAAATGTACAAGATACAAGTGTTTACGCTATACGGAAGTCAAGTTACACAAAGATAAAGAATATATCCTAAAATAGTGAAGAAGTACGCCGCACATATTCTTGTGTGCGTTTTACTTGTCCCTGAAATAAATGAAAGCAATAATTACTAGAAGTGCGCCGGTTTTTTCCAGATGTGCGCCGCACTTTCCTTCAGCATTAACGGAACTTAGCCGACAAACAGCCAAGTACGCCACACAATTATATTTGTGCGCCGCAGTTGACCTCCCGTATAGCCTATAAATAACGTGGCATTTCCAGCCATTTCAACAATCATTCATATCAATCACATACACATCTACAATCAAGAAACCACGAATTCTAGGAGAGTACAAGGAAGAAAGGGTTATAGTTATAGTGATATTGAATAAAAAGGGTTATATATGGTTTTGGTTAATTTTAATTGGGTTAACCATCCATGATATAGCCGAATCTTGTATGTCTCTTATTACTCTCCTTATTTCTATTATTATGAACTCAGTAGCCATGAGAGGCTAAACCTCTTATGACTACTCGGATATATTAATATAATAAAGAAGCATTTAGTATTATTATAATCTTGTCAAATCTCATGTTTATATTGAAATCCTATCGTGTTCAATCTTGCAAACTTTGTTTATCACTTTTGATTATATACGCATAATGGTATAGGTCGAAAGACCCATTGTGTACTATACGATTTTAAAGATTTTCCTATGGTCTTTATCATTTGGTTAGAGAAATCCACATATGTTAATTCATAAAATAAATAGATTTTATGTGATAGTGACTTGGTTAATTGAGTGACACATTTGATTAAGTCAATCAAATATAAGTCTTGAGTTAAAATGGTTAATTTGTGAAAACGCTCTTTTGATGAAAAAATCTTTTCTGTGAATTAAAGATAGAATTGAAGATCATAATTATCACCATCACTACTGAATTAAATGAAGCTATCCGAGTTGTCATATTTCCTTATCATTGAATTCACTCATCATTATTTTATTTGCAAAAGTTATTATAACTTGTCTTAAATCTTTTGATTATACGAACATAACCAAATCCCTGTGGATCGACCTGGTCTTACCTAAAATATTATACTATATACGTGGGTTATACTTTACCTATGTGTTGGTTTAAAAATCAGTGAAATCAGTATTATAAATTTAAAGCTTTTACCACACATCAAAGTTTTTGGCGCCACTATCGGGGATTTTAATCTGTTCTATAATCATTCTTAAGTATTTAAAACAAGCAATAATCGCTTTTCCTCTTAAATTCCTTGCTCTGCACACTTTCTGTGACTTTTTGTTACAGAAAGTGCGCTGCATTTTTTGCCAATCAAACGTTTTTCCTAAAACATTTTTCAAAACTAAACAAGCCATAATCAAAACTCAAAAACAAACTCACTACACACTGTGTGCACTACACTTCTCTACTCAAAAAACAAAATTGATTTTCCTCGATTTTGATTTTTTTCTCTTATCTTCGATACCCCTCTTCAAAAAGTTAAATTTGGATGCATACACGTGCTTCTGATTGTGAACTTGTTAAACCATTAGCTGAACCTGAAAGAACTTTAATTCGTAGACGAACTAGAAGAGTTCCATTCAAACGAAGGGACGAATGACCTTAAAATCCAAGAGAGGTCTATCCACCTGTCATCGATATAAACCATTTTTCACTTTCTCAACCTTTTTGAAATTCACGATCCCATGGCTAATCCTGATGATGAACCCATATGGGCAGCCGATCGTGTTGTCGTCTTGACTCCCCCTGCAATTACCATACCTGAAACTGCCAACGAATTCGCAATTAAAAGAAACTACTTGACTCTTATTAAAGGAAACTAATTCGATGGTAGAATCAAAATTGATCCTCACAAACACGTTCATGAATTTCTCAGTGTATGTGTGTTGCGGTTGTCGTAAGGGGCTTCTACAAGAAGTTTTACAACTCCCTATGCAGTGTACCTAACCGTTGTAGTGTAGTATAGGCAAGACTCGAGGGTTGTTATCGTTCTCTAGGGGAATAGGTTAGGAAGGCTTGATCACGGTCTAATAGAATTCTAAGGGTTGAGAGAAGATTCTTTTTGTGTTTTTATGTTTATAGGAAAGCAAGTAAATCATATATTTAAGAGGTTGGTTGGTTTTAGCTATTAAACTAAATAATAAACTACACTACTTGTGATAACAATATAATAAAAGATTGTGTTTATTTAATCATGTATTACTCCCTAGATTGCTTATCATATTGTTGTTGCTTTGTCACACTTGTGATGATCTATGTAATTATTTCCTAAGTCATGAACAAATTACACGAACCCGTTGTCTATTTAATATTCCGTTAAGGCAACGCACAAGTAAGGTAGTATAAAGACAATTACAAGGCCCCTAAGAGTATATTAAATGCATTTGAAATATATTAAGAGTGGATCAACCACATAAGGGACAAGGTAGTATGAAGACTGTTACCCGATGGTATCTTTTCTACACAATTATGTTTTCTTAGACATATCAACAGCGATACAGACAAAAGCTGGTTTTCTAAGACCTAACATGCATATTCATCACAAGAAGCAACACCACTAAGATCTACATCCTAGGTTTCATACAATCATAAATAAACACAATAGAAGGTTTAGCCAAGCATGTTAAAGGTAAAGCAAGAATAATAATGAATCAAACAACACATAGACATATTGAATGATTAAGATAATCTTACTTGATAAAAACATGAATTGAAGGAAGTATAATAGGGTTTTGAGCTGCTAAATGAACTAGGGTTCGTCCCTTTCTTTTACTCTAAAGTTACACACTTAAAACCCTAAAAACGGATTTGTATATATAGGAAAATCGTTGTGACGGCATCGCGTGTTAATCGTGACGCCGTCATGAATAGAATATTCTAGATAATGGGATGGGTCGTACAATCTGACGCCATCTTGAGATGGGTTGTGACGCCATGTTGAGATGGGTTATGACGGCGTCACGTATAATCTGTTACGCCGTCTCCAGCTTCTGAGTAGAAATTCTTGAGAGATGTTGGTGTAGGTTCGTAGTCTTGTCCGTTTCTTCTCCAAATGAGCCCAAGTCACGTGTATTTCCTCCAAATGCCTTCCAAATGCTGAATACCTGAAAAGGAACGATTAAGTACCTATTTTGGGCATAAATGCATGATTTAGGAGGTTAAACGACCCCAAAAAAGTATATAAAATGACACCTCATCAAATACCCCTACACTTGGGATTTGCTTGTCCTCAAGCAAATGGGCTTTTCTACCTAGACAATAGCAATATGAGGGTCATTTTACCTACTCTTTAAAAGTATTTTACAACACAACCTTCTAGACCTTGTAATTAAAAGCACGGAAAGTATATACTAGCACCTCACATAAGTGTTTGGGATTCTCTCTTTCACTCGGTTGTATATATAAATTATAGACAATAATTGGGGAAAAGGAACAATCCAACATCATTACCAGTCATGCATATAAATTACCATGGCTTGGTAAAGGATCAAAAACCTCCACGCCTATGCGAAGCATTATTCATTACTATTCTAAGAGTCTTTTTAAAAGGTTGTGGGGTGTAGGTGTATAGATAAACATATAATAGGAAACAAAAATGGATTAATTTAGGATACATTTGGGTGGCTTGGTGAATTTTGGAGTGGAAAGTTAGCTAATTATTTACAGAATAAGATGGCTTGGTTGCTAAGCCAAGACTCGAAGAAGAATATACAAAACCTACAACAACTTACATCAATCTCTTTCTCTTTTCTTTCCTATTTTTTTAAAATAAACATAATACATCATAAACTTGGGTTTTAACATGATACCCTACAACTTGCAGCTTTTAATGCTCGATATTTACAATGTAACTAATGAACCCGATTTGAGGTTAGTTCAAAATAACATGGAGATCATCTAACAAACGTATGAGGGTATTGACTTAATTTTTCTTCCCCATTCTTCCACGAAATAAATACTACCATGAATCTCAATCGGCCCAAAACAGTATTTACAAGGATAAGGACTTAGCAACCGTGTACTCAATAATTAACTTGGGTTAAACACAATAATGTATTAAAAATGAGTACATAAAAGGTGGGCTAAGGCTATTTGGGTGTAACAATTGGTTTAAGGGTGACAATGCTCTTCATTAACAGTATGGCTTAACTAGAAAATTACGAGAACCGTAAAAAAGGGTAGGCTCGGAGGGTTGTACTAGGGGTATCCTACACTAAAGGTGAGTGCATGACAAGGGTGTGAGATAGTTATATGGTCGGTGTGACCATCATAACAATTACAAGTTTAAAACATGGGTTAATCCTAATGCCTCTTATCAAGCAAATCCTAACACTTACTATGCGGTCTCGAGATGCATCACAAAAACAAGTTCTAGAATTTAATATACTACCGGTACACTCTCATAATCCTAAAGTAACCAATACCAATATTCCAGAAAAGGCGGCAAAATCACTCATACACATCCGTAATGACGGAATAGACACACATGATTGCTCACTCCTTAACTCGAACAAGCTAAAGGTATAATATCTAAGGGCTAACCTGCCATTTTGGGGGGTGGAATTTGAGGGTTTTTGTGCTAGTAATATAAATTCCTATCCATGAGACGCTCTTAATACTTGATTTTCATTGGTATGTGTCATAAATTTTTTTAATTTTGGGTCAAATCCACCTCTTATGCTATGTTTTGATATATTACCCATCATTTTAAGGACAAAGCAAATGGTAAATGAAAGAATAGTTTCTAAGGCTTATTTCCCCATACACTTAAGTTAAACATTGTCCCCAATGTTCTATAGAAGTACCCGTAAAAACAAATAAAGGGAAAAGAAAACAAGTAAAAGAAACTAGTACTCCCCTGGTTTGCTAAATAATGGAGAAGAAACATTCGATAACTGGTTAAATTATCATCCAAGAATTATCCAATGAAATTTCCTAGGAACTCCCAAGCTTCTTCTCATCAAATATAACCTGTAATCAAAGACAAAGACAACTATACCAAGCATAAAATATGTGATATACATATATACAATATGAATTTAGGGTTTGACTCGATAAAGCAGTAAAGATAGGATGAGGGAATTGTCAAATTCATTGGTTTTGCAGGTTTATAATAGAAGATTACATATTTTAAATGTTATGCAAGTTTTATTTTCAAAAAAATAATTAAAAACTTTAAGTTTTCTGGACCTGGGTGTTTGACGCCGTCAGGAAAATCCTGACCCCGTCATAGGTGTCGTGGTGACGGCCTCGCGTGTAAATCGTGACGCCGTCTCCACGTTCTGTAAAAATGAAAATTTTGTTTTTGATGAAAAATTTCCTGCACTTGACTCCATAAGTTAATTCCTGTACAAATGGCTGCATAAAACATAAGATTTAACAATTTACTCATACGACTCGAAACTGACGCGAATTAATTTGAACAAATTATTTAACATGCTTAAACTTGGTTTAAAAACCGGATAGATTCCCCTACACTTATTATTTTCAAAATACCTTTGATTGAAATTAAGACGAGGTTAAAAACAATACAAAGCATGATTACAACATAGAGTTCGAACATGATAGAATAAAATGAAAAGAATAAAACACATGACACTCCTAATTGCGAGAAAAGTAAATATTAGATTGCCTCCCAAGAAGCACTTTTTTTTTATTTTATGAGTCTTGTAGCTAGACTCGAAGTCACACGTCCTTACGTGACTTCTCCTTCATCTACCATCATCTCTTTTTCTAACCTTATTAAATGCCTAACTCCTCTCCTATCTTCTTCGTCTTGCCTGTACTCATCCCCAATGAGTAAGCTTTGATAATAATGCATCCTTCCATTGCTAAAGTTTTCTTCATAGGTGAGTGGGGGTATGGAATCGGTGCTCACGCCCATAAATCTTGTTTGCTTGAATATTTCCATGGTGTGAGGCATTTTAAATTTGATTTTCTCATTATCCTGCTTAAACATGACCGTTCCTTCTTCCTTGTTGTAGACGAGGCCTGTTTTATCAATCAAAGGCCTCCCAAATATCATCTCTCTAAGGCAACGATCAATAATGCTAGTGGTATCTTCCAATATCATAAAGTCGCATTCATAGGCGAAGCTTCCTATGAAGATTTTTATATATTTTACTCTTCCTACAAAGTTGCTAATTTTATCAAGGTTTGACGGTTTTTGCCTCAATGTAAGCCCATAAGTCATGATCTGATTATATTGACGCCTAAACATGATATTGATTGGTGATTCAAGATCTATGTAAGCATGCTTCTTGAAGAAGTGACCTATCATGTAGGACATTTTGATGTTGTTTAGGCTTTCAGCTCTTATTCTTGCCTTTACCCACGGGGGTTGAGGATTCTTTAATAACCATTCATGATGTGATAATTCCTGCATAGTTAGGAACGAGTTAAAGTTTTCATCATATTCATCCTCTTCGAGTATTTCTTCAATTTCCTCATTAGTTTCAAATTTGCTTTCTTCATCTTCAATTACCTCTTTTGCTTCCATGTTGGTTTCCATTTCACCTTCCTCCTTGCCTTGCTCCTTTACCTCTTCATTTCCTCTCGTAATTTTATCGAGGTCGCGTCTGCGTGCGTTGGTTGTTGAGACGTCTTCTTCTGTATCGTTGTCCTTGTTGAGGATGACGATCGAATTGACGAAGTGAACGCGCTTTAGAGCTGACAGATTTTTGTTTAGTTCTTTTATAGATGCGGGAGAGAGATATTTTAGGGAGAACAACTTCGACGGGCTTTTGTTTCCTTTCTTTCTTAGTTCCTCTCTTTCGTCATGACTGGTTGCTGCAATGCTCTTGGGGGCCATAGAGTATTCTGTATTTTTAAGGGTAGATACGTCATTGAGTTTTTCGGAAATAGTTTTCCAAAGAAGGTTAATCTTTCCAATCATGTCATCCTGCTGTTGTCCGAGTTGGGTTCTTAGGTGAGATAACCTCTTCTCTTGGTAAGATTCGAAATTAAGTAATGCCTTTTCAAACATTTGATAACTAAAGGAGTGGACGGAGATTGATCCGTTTTATGGGCTAGTAAAGGTTTGGGAATGTGCCTAGTTGAAGTTTGGTTTCTCCTTCCAGGTGTTAGCGGCATCATTGAAATTCCTTAGCCCTTGGTTCAGAGCAAACTTCTTACCTCCCATTTCGTTTGCGCGTGAGGATGCGTAGTCAACATAAGCTTGCTCGTAATCATCCATGCAATATTTAGTATCATGGGGACCACTGCAGATCTCACATGAGGTAGTGATTTTGTTTACTTGAGTAGGTTGTGTCGGAGCAAGATGAGCTTTCATCAAGCGTTGGACTTAATTTTTGAGCTCGATTAGGCGGCGATCGGATGTACTCGGGACATCTTGAGGCAAAGCAATTGCCTTGACCGGCTTAGCGAAATCCCTTGGGTTGTTCTAACTTTCGTTGTCATAGAGGGCGAGGGCCTTCGGTGTTAAGGTCATGAAGCTTACCACCAGCCGATTGGTCAATGGTTCGTCTTGTGACTGGATTGACATGGTCATAAAAAATTTGGACTTGGAGTCAAAGGTCGATGCCATGACGAGGGACTTTTAGGAGTAAGTCCTTAAAACGAGTCTATGCTTTAGATAGAGATTCTCCATGATGTTATTGGAACATCAGGATATCATTACGGAGTTTTGCGGTCCTTCCCGGTGGAAAGAATTGTGCAAAGAATCGGGTAGTAAGATCCTCCCATGTGGTGATGGATCTTGTTGGAAGACGTTCAAGCCAATTGCTAGCTTGACCGCGAAGGGAAAATTGAAATAAACGCAGGCGCGTTCTTTCCCTATTTTCACCATCAAGGTCAAGTGAGTCCACTAGTTTTAGGAAATCTTTGAGGTGTTGGTTTACATCCTCGGACCAAAGTCCGTAGAATAAACATCCATTTTGCACCAACCGGATGGTGTCGGATCGAAACGGTACCATGTTGTTCCTTACAAGGAGCTCGATGGTATTCCTATAGCCCTCGTGGCTAGGTTTGGAGTAGTCTCCTAGAGTGCGGATAGGATTCTCGTCTCCCATGGTGGTTGACGAGAATGGGTTACGAAATAGATAACACAAAGAATAGATAGACTACGAGAAAGCTAATATGTGGAAATTAACCCAGGCAGCAGCGCCAAAAACTTGTTGCGGTTGTCGTAAGGGACTTCTACAAGAAGTTTTACAACTCCCTAGGTAGTGTACCTAACCGTTGTAGTGTAGTATAAGCAAGACTCGGGGGTTGTTATCGTTCTCTAGGGGAATAGGTTGGGAAGGCTTGATCACGGTCTAACAAAATTCTAAGGGTTGAGAGAAGATTTTTTTTGTGTTTTTATGTTTATAGGAAAGCAGGTAAATCATATATTTGAGAGGTGGTTATTTTTAAAGCCCTAAACTAAATAATAAACTATGCTACTGGTGATAACATATAAATAAAAGATTGTGTTTATTTAATCATGTATTACTCCCTAGATTGCTTCTCATGATTGTAGTTGCTTTAAAATAAACATATCACATTGTGATGATCTATGTAATTATTTCCTAAGTCATGAACGAATTACACGAACCCGTCGTCTATTTAATATTCTGTTAAGGCAACGCAAACAATAAAGGTAGAATAAAACATTTACAAGGCCGCCCTATGAGTATATTAAATGCATTTGAAGAAATAAGAAGTGGACATCCATATAAAGGGGAAAGGTAGTATAAGACGTCTGTTTACCCGATGGTATCCTTTCCATTGTTCTATTCTACACAATCATGTTTTCCTAGACATATCAACAAAGCGTAGACATACACAAGAAAGCTGGTTTTTTCTCTTCCTAAGACCTTAAATGCCAAGGATTCATGACAATCACAACAAGAAGCAACAAATAACCAACGTAAGAACTGCGATCTAGGTTTTTCATACAATCATGAAATAAACACCAATAGAATGTTAAGGGGGGGAGGAGCCAAGCATGTTAATGGTTAAGCCAATACTAATAAATGAATCACAAACAACACATAAGACGAAATTGAATGATAAAAGCTATAATCTTACTTGATTAAAACATGAATTGAAGGAAGTATAATAGGGTTTTGAGGCCCTAAAATCATCCCTAACAGCTGCTAAATGAACTAGGATTCGTCTCTTTCTTTTACTCTAAAGTTACAAATATAAAATTAATCGTCGTAAACTTGTAAATGTCGTATTTTATTCGTTTTAATTATGTTTTTAGTGATTCTTTCGAGCACGTCTTCGTAATTAAAATTTCTATAAAATTAATGATGCTTTCGAATTATATATATCTGATGTGAACAGTAACTTTTATAAAATTAGTTTTATAAAAGTATTTATTATCGTAAACTTGTATAATTCTACACTCCTTCGTTATTGATCCTAAAATTACGATTCTTAATGTTTTGAAATCCTAAAAATATGTACTAACTGATAAAATATGTTTACATTTTCATTAGATGTGAATAGTAATTGGTTTTTATAAAATTTCTTTTATAAACGCGTTTAATTAACGTATAACTTAAAATTAGCGTATCTCCTTCGTTATAAATTGGTTTTTCGAGTTCTCTACATGCCCACAATCCTTGTGACATGTAGTATTTTATAAAAATATAAAATATACATGTTAAATTCGAATTCCAAACATAAGGTTTTGGTCCTTTTTGTAAAAATATGTTTAAACCTTGATTTTATAACTTTTAGTTTAGTACCCTTGTTACAAGTCCATTACAACCCTTAATATTACATGTATTACACACCTAGGGTCCTTAGTCCAAAGATTGTCCAAGAATCACAAGATTCATAAGTTTACATACTCATTTGTTCATGAACTTTTATATATACACTTTTTAGGTATCTTGTTTATATATACTTTTTATACATAAACCACACATGTACAATACTTATACATCCATTATAGCATGATATTAACATCCATGTGTCATATGTGAAAGTGTACCAAATCATAAACAAGTGTAAAAATCTATTTTTACAAGTAAATAAGTTCTTAGATGGTGATTAACTATACAAACATTATATATGCATAAAATCATGAAAGTAAAGAGATTAAGAGTTTTAGGTAACCTTAATATGAAGTAGGATGATGAATAATATGATCTAAACCCTTTGTAGGTCCTTATCAACAGGATCTCAATGAGCCTTAAACGACTTATAGTCCTCTGAATAAATCCAAAGATACTATGA
>BQNB010181565.1:0-12581 GCA_026074375.1 Tanacetum coccineum
ATAAGGTATTTTGTTTTAAAAAAAATATATAAAACTTATATATGTACATATATATGGCCGGCCCATATTTAAAAAAAATTGTAATTTTGATTATTTTGTATATTTACTTTCTTTTTATTAAAAACCTATTTTAAGGGATAAGTATTAAAAGGTTTTAGCAAGTATTTTGTGTAATCTTCAAAATAGGAAAACAATTATTGTGCCCCCTCCTCCTTTATCTATAACTGGCCCTTAGGGGTGATTATATACCAAAATCTTTTATTTTTGTAATAAAACTTATTTTAGGAAAAGAGTGTAAAGGGATTAAGACAAACATTTGGTAATCTCCTAAAACAATAAAAAGATTTTGTCCCCCCACCTCTCCATCCTTATAACCGGTCCCCTCCTCCCTCATTTTCCATCATCCTCTAAAAATTTTCACTCCATAATTTTGTGTATTCCTCCATAAAAGCTTCAAGCAAGAAGAAGGTTTAGGTGTTTTGGGTAATCCTTGATGTTTTGGTGTTCTTGGTGTGGTATTGATCTTCATTCTTTGGTGTATTCTTGGGTTCTTGGTGTTTGATCTTGTACTCCTCCCTCATTCCATAGGTAATTCTTGATTTTGTTTCATTCTTGTTGTCACCATGATTACATATGCAAAAGTTTTCATAAAAACCTAAAAGATTGTAAGAAATAATGTGTTTATGTTCTTGTCAATTTCTCTAGGGTTTAATCTAATTAAAATGGTTAAATTACATGCTATGAAACCCTAAGATGATCATTAAATGTGTTATTAATAAAAACTACAAGATTAGAAACCCTAGGGTTGGTTTTAATGGGTGTTAATTAGGGTTTGTTTGTGTGCAGAATTTTAGGTCATGTTCAAAGGGGTATAACTCAATGATAAAAATTGATTTTAATAAGATTCTTGAGTCTATGACTAAATTCAAAGAGTCTAGTTTCTGTAAAATCCGGGTCAAGTCAATTGGAGGTCGGGTATATAGGGTTGATTTTTAGATTTTATAAGATTAAGTGTCGAATTTGGAATTTTTATCTGAAAAATTCAGTTGTAGTGTTTGATTTTTAATTCAAAAACCGTAAGGATTTAGCTTCTAAAATTTTATTTGGTAAATCTTCATGATATTAGTTACATTCATGATTTTTTTTCAGAATTTTCTGAGTTGTTTAAGTTGGGTTTTTACGCGTGAACTTTTCGAATGTTATGTCAGATCAAAATCGGGATCAGTTTTGGGTAACAAGGGTCAAAGGGATACTTAAACATGGAAATAAATTAAACCAATGATCATGGGTGTACTAGACACATGTGGGAACCTCTGTGATTTTTTGTAGATCTTTTGGAGGTCGTTTAATGGGTCTTTAACATCGGGAAACTTGCTTAAAATGTTGGCAGATTTTAGAAATTTGGAAAACTCTAATTTAGTTACCTTAAGTGTTTTAAATGATAAGATTAAGTAATAAACTTATGAAATAAGATAGATAATAATATGTAATCATGGATTCTTGTAGATTCGGTGAAGGTGTTGTGATCTCTTGCTTTTGTGTTCATTTCTCATCGATTTCTTATTCGTTATGGTACAAATATTCCATCCTTTTAGTAAGGACATATCATGACTTGATTCTCATTTGTTTTTAACTACTTTGATTCGTTTGATATTCCGTTGATCTGCTATCCGTAATCATGACTCGTTTGATGTTGACAATCCATTTGATTTGATATTCGTTTGTATGAATATGTTGGTTCTTGTTTGGAATATGCTACTAGATTCGTTTCCATATTTGGATTATTCAAAACTTGTTCACTTATATCTTTGCTTTTATCTGGCCCAAGCTATTTGTATCTAGTCATGGAGGTACCGTGACCGTGTCATTGATGCACCAATGGCATGACACTATTTGTGGCGGTGTGATTAGTCCACGGCGTTCCCTTTTGTATGAGCACTTATTATGATTTGATTATATATGTTTGTACACTCGCCATAGTGCTTGTGTATATGAATATAACTTTGTTTTGCAGGGAGCGTATGGATGCATCCTAGGTACTTTGTTCTGTTCAGTTCAGGTGAATGGTTGTGTGTGTGTGCTAGTATATTGTGAGGTGCTAGTATATAATTTCCGTGCTTTTAATTACGAGTTCTAAATGGTTATGCCATGAATTATCTTTAAAACATAAGTTAAATGCCCTCGATATTGCTATTGTCTAGGTAGAAAAGCCCATTTGCATGAGGACAAGCAAATCCCAAGTGTAGGGGTATTTGATGAGGTGTCATATTATACACTTTTTCAGAGTCATTTAACCCCCTAAATCATGATATTAACTCTTAAAAAAGTGCTTAATTGTTTCTTTTTGTGTCTTTAGCAATTGGATGGCTTTTGGAGGAAATACATGTGACTTTGACTCAATTTGGGAAGAAACAGGACAAGATTGCAACTTTACACGAAGAGGCTCAAAAACTGCATACAGGCTGTAGCGACGCCGTCAGGATTTCTAGTGACGGCGTCAGGATATGCAAGCGATGGCGTCAGGATTCTTGCGACGACGTCAGAACGTAATCGACTTAAAGAAGCCCTAGAAGATTCGACGGAGCAACAGCGTCAAACTTATAAAGCGATGTCGTCACGATTGTTTTTCTATATATACAAACTTAAAATTAGGGTTTTAAGTGTGGAACTTGAGAGAATCCGTAGGGTATCTTAGGGAGCCAATTTTTATCAGCTTTTTAGGTTATTTTTAGGGTTCTCAAACCCTTTTGTATCCACCAATTACTCCATGTTTTAATCAAGTGAACTTCTTTATCCTTTAATCTGTCAATATGTCTTGTTTTTTGATTAATCATTGTTCTTTGCTTCTCTTTAACATGCTAGGCTAGATTTTTAATGTTTACTTATGATTGCATGAACCTTAGTTTGTAGATCCTTTTAATATTGCTTCTTGTTTATGGATGTGCGTGTTAGGCTCTAGAAAACTAGCTTCTTAATTGCTTGTGAAGACGTCTAGGGAAACGTGATTGTGTAGAAAGCATACCATTAGTAACAGTCTTCATACTACCTTACCCTTATATGGTTGATCACCTTTTCAGTGTTTTAATGCATGTAGTGTATTGTAAGGTTGAACACCTTTTAAGTGTTTTAATGCATGCAATGTACTCTTAGAGGCCTTGTAATAGTCTTCATACTACCTTACTTGTGCGTTGCCTTAACGGAATATTGCATACATGGTGGGTTCTTGTAATTCTCTTATGAATTAGAAAATACTTACACATCGCATCACAAGGGTGATGGGAAATAGAATTAGGAGAAGCAAACTAAGGATTAATGTATGATTAAGTAAACACATTTATTTACCTATACGAGTTTCCACATTAGTTTAGATTTAATTTAGTTTAATTAGTTTAAAACCATACCCCCTTCAAAACCAAGATTTAACCTGCTTTCATAAAAATATAAAAAAGCAAAAATAATCTTCTTTCAACCCATAGACCTTAGTTACGTTTAGTTTGAACCTTCACACGCTATTCCCCTAGAGAACGATAACAACCCCCGAGTGTTGCCTATACCACACTACAACGGTTAGGTACTATGCTTAGGGAGTTGTAAAACTTTTTGCGTTTACAACGAACGCATCATTCTACCTCTTCCTTTTAAATTTGATAATTTTTATACTTTTTGTACTTCTCAAGCTCAATATCTTGGTCATGAAGTGCACTTCTTCATCTATCTCGAATATCATTTGACTCCACAAGAGCAGATTTGCACTCATTCAATTCATGAATGAGTGACGCATTTGCTTTTTTTTAATTGCATTTAAATCTTTTTGTTTTCATCAGTATCAAGTTTTAAATTTGCAATTAAATTAGCAAGCATAACACGCTCATCTTTATATTCTTTAACATTTTGGTCATCCAGTCCTTCATTATCACACATATCTGATGAATCAGGAATGACATTACTATCAACCTTATCCACCACATATGTGTCATTAATGAATTCAGGTTGCTTAGAATGTTGTCTTTCATTGGCAAACACATTATAGTCATCATTGAATTGTACCTTTTCTAATGGCTCGGCATTAAAGGTAGGTCCTGATTCTGCAGTTAAGACCTCCTGAATCTTTGCCATGTACATGTAATGTGCTTCTAGTTCTTGTTCATTCAGCTCTTCATTAGTGTCATCTAGCCAATCTCTCAGATCTACACTTAAAGGCACACCTTTTTCTTCCTGCTTGCATAGCATCGTTTTATCCTTGTGATACGCATAATCCTCAACCCGCTTTGGTTTTTTGCACTCCTTAGCCATGTGTCCAAACCCCTTGCAGTTAAAACATTGAATCCTTGTATGCTAAACTACCTGATTCCCTACAGTTTCCCTAGCCTTAACAACTGTTATTGTCCTCTAATTCACAAACTGCCTAGTCTGATTGTCATTCCTGTTCTTATGAGACGTATCCTGATTCTTGTTCTTGGTGTTTGATGAAGTTCTGAGGTGGTTGTTGATAGGTTTGTAGATGTTTTTGAAATGCTTTGTAGTGAGAGCCAAACTTTTCTGAATCTGCTTATCCCTCTAAGTATGTTCTTCATCACTGTCTTCTTTAAATATCGACTCAGATGGTGGTCTAACTGTTTGACTACCTATTTGCCTTTATTCCTGGTAGTAGCATATGACTTGGATGATGTTATCTATCTTGGTGATGGTGCAATGGGTTTGTGAGGTTTTGGTGCTTGATTATGGTATTCTGGAAACAGCAACAAGTGCTAATGGGTTTGCATTCCTGGCTATCTTCTCAGCACTAATTTCATTGACTTCATTATGGTACTATTTGAGAATGTCAAAGAGTTTGTGATATGATTCTTTGTCCAAGTCAATGGTTTGCTTGACAACAGTCATAAATCTTGACCATTCTGGCTGAAGTTGTTGGAGAAACTGAACATTGACTTGCATAGTAGCAACTTCCAACTTGTTTCTTACCATTTCATTCATCATCTTGTAGAACCTTGAGTAGTATGACTCTATTGACTCCCGACTCTTGAAGTAAACTTACTAAACTCCCAAAACAGATTAGTCTTGACATCTTGCTTATTAAGTGACTTACCTTGTTGTAGTCTTTCAATGGCTACCCACGTCTCCTTAGCAGTTGTACATGCATCAACTGTAGAATAACACTCTGTTTCGAGTTTCTATTTGGAAAGAAAAGAAGAGAAGTGGAGAGGAAACTGAAAAATAATTATGTTCTTGAGTTTTTTTGGGAGAGAAGATAAGAGAAGAAGGAAGTAAATTATGCCAAATTCCCCCTCTTAATCTTCTTCCCAAATTGGGATGATTTAGAGAGAAGTGGAATTTTAGGCTTAATTTTGTCCTACTTCTTCTCTTTTCTTTCTAACTCGGGAACACATAACTAAAAATCAAATGTTTTCCCTCTCCTCTCCTCTTATCTTCTCTCTTATTTATCCTCTATATTTCTCTTCTTTTCGTTTTACACTTGGGAACATAGTGTAAATGTCATATCCAATTCCACTCAATATCATATGAATTGCTTTAGCTTCAGCATCAAAGTAAGCATGTTTTTTAGGAGTTGTATTCTTATATGTTTTAGGAACATTATGTTCTGGAACTACTTCTTTAATGTTTGTTACTGGTTTAGCTGGAATGGTGATTTTAGTCATTACATATGGACCTTCAAGGATGCATAGCCTTAGTATCAACATATCTCAAGAAACGTGATTGCCACTGAGCATATCTCCCTATTGCAAGCATAGGTGGACTATCTTTGGAACCAACTGCCATGATGTCGTTGTGCATCTGATTGTTGTTTGTTTTTTATGTTGGAGTAGTCATGATGAATGATCAATGTGTTATAAAGTGAAATGATATTATAAGATCGTTTCAATGATTAGTGAAAGTTGTGTAATTGTGATGTTGTTTTAAGTGATTTTTATTTGTTTAAGAGAAGTGATCAAATCACTTAAAGAAGTGAGTCAAATTGCCTGAAGAAAGTGATCAAATCGCTTGAAAAACAGTACTCAAATCGCTTGATTATTGAAATCAAATCGTTTGAATTGAATGCTCAAATCGCGTGATTGAAATGATCAAATCGTTGGATTGGAAGTGCCAACTTGCTCGATTTAAAGTGCCAAATTGTTGGATTAGAAGTGCCAAATTGCTGGATTTGAAGTGCCAAATTGCTGGATTGGAAGTGCTAAATCGTTGGATTGGAAGTGCCAAATTGCTGGATTGGGAGTGCCAAATCGCTGGAACATTACCTCAAATCGCTTGACTTTACTACTCAAATCGTTGGCTTAACGACTCAAATCGCTGGCTTAACTACTCAAATCGCTGGCTTAACTACTCAAATCACTGCCTTCATACGTCAAATCGCCTTACAATCTGCCAAATCGTTGGATTAACGAAAAAACCCAAACGAGTCCAAACACTAAAAAACACTAAAAAACCATAATTTTTAACGTTTTTACCTGAAATTTTTTGCAAAAATAAGTATATCTAAGCTATATCTAACCTAAAAACCATAACTTTAACATTTTTAACATCAAAAATTTGGTCACTTTATTTTTCGCATAAAATAGCTTAAAAACACACTTTTTGGTAGATTTTTGCAAGTAAAACGCACACAATCAACACATAATTATCTAGTGACGTATGATACCAATTATAAGAACTAGGTTATATCATTTCACCTCATAACCATGTGGATTGAATGGTAGAAAAAGAGAAATAAAGTAGAGAAAGAAAGTAGAGAGAGAAAGGAGGGATGGATTGCACAAAGTGTGGAATGCTTACACAATGAACAACCAAACTCTCTCCATTGTGAAAAGAGGGTATTTATACTACCTTGACACATGTGACGCCTAAGGTTAGTATCTTGGGCCGGGCTCGGGATTACTTGAGCTTAAGCCCGTAACTTGGACACAATTAGATTAAATAAACGAGCATGTTACCCTATCTAGCCTATTACAACGTGAATATTAATAAAGACCGAAATTCCTATGTTGAATGACTGAGATTCCTTGTTCAACTCAATTTTAAGGGTAACAGAATATTTGAATCTTCAAGTGTTACTAGTTTAGTTGAGTCATCACACTTGTGATGTTTATCCATCTTCATTTATTTGTCTTCTCATATGTGTATGATAGGTTAGTATTTTAGGCCTTAAAATACATAGTGTGTTAGATTGGTTCTATCTCGAAGTAGAACTCGGTATTTAGCTTAGTACTGGAAAAAGTGTAAGCGACGTGTACGGTTTTCTCTGCCTAAAGGGAGCTTGTTAACATAGTGAAGAAAACTCTCGAGTTGGGTACTCGGGGAGTGGAGTAGGGCGAAGAGGAGCTTCGTAGTCGAACCACTATGAATCATCGTGTTTTTGGTTTGATCTTTCCTATCATTACTTATTTATATTTCGTATTTACTTACTAACTTATTACATCGCTATATTATACATATGTGTATATCTATTGATTTCACATAAGTAGACAATCTAAGTTTTATTTTTTAAAACGGTAAAAACTATTGAACCCCCCCCCCCCCTTTCAAGTTTCCACATCCAGGTTTTGGATGAATCAGTTTTAGATCTAGATCTAAAAAAAGATTTAAATTGTTGTTACTAGTAAAAATTCACATGTGATACTATTTGGTCCTAAAAATGAAATCACATGTGTTTACTCTTTTGTAAGTTCAATAGAACTGATTTGTGGTTCTTAAAGACTATAAATATACAAAATCGCATGCGACAATACATATGTTTTAATATGTGATATGCTAAAAATCACATGTGATTGTAACCATAAGTATTACATATTACTTGAATATATTGAATTATTACATGTGATATGCATAAAATATATATATTCACATGTGATTAATTATATATTTTGTGTATATGATATAAAGTTATTTACGTGTTTGAGGATGTCGTATAATAATTTATAATCTTTATGTACAGATTCTTATTGTAATTACGAATTTGAAAGAATGATATTTAAAAGACTCAAAGGAGAAGAAACTAAGACAACTTGAGGCATAAGAGAGAAGTGTGCAAGATGTGGAAAGAAGACCAATACCTGTAACAAAATGACTTGTATTAATCCTTTATAATCATAGAAAACAAAAATGTTAATGAAACTTGTATAATGCCATTTTAATTTTAATACATTCTTTTAAATTTATGTATTGTATTGATTCACTAGATATACATGAATACAATTTTAATTGAATATCATTTCATGCGGATACTTTATAATCTTATAATTTATATTTTATATATATAAATGTTGCAAAATTTCATATGAGTGTATGTAGAATCATATGTGATTACCTACCTTCATACGTACATGTTGATCTAGGGACGAGCTCAGGTTTGGTACCGTACCGAAACGGCGCCGTTTGGGTGGTACCGGTTTTTCTCCTGACCAAAAGTGAAGGTACCCTTCCTGGAACCGAGGACATATTTGGTACCAGTACTGGTTCCGACACTCAGTTTAGGTTTTTTTTTATAAATTGACATTTGAGTAGCGTTTTATATGTATCTTCAATATATTAACCATCTCTGTTTTCACTTGATGTTCTTAGATCTTCGTAGCTATACTTTTCTATAAACAAAAAATAAGACCAATGTTGGTTATGTAATTCGTAATTCACTTTACAGTAAAGTATGACATTCGAACTAAACCTTACGAACAGTTGATCACAGTTATTTTAGTTCAGTGGTTTGGCAATTAAAATTCATACTAGTTAACTAGAGGATAAAGAAAGCACCTATACAATACGACTTTCTTTATGATCAATTGTAAACCTTCTAGCTTCTATCTTTCATGCCAATATGTTAATAAAAACATTATATTTGATGTCGGACAAACAAAGTTGGCTGTTTATTGTATTGAAAGATTGATGCATATAGGTTTTGGTAGAATTGAATGATTTTCCAATTTAAAATATGCATGGGACAGCTTACAACAGTGTTTGGCTAGCATGGTAATTCAAGAAAACCTCCCTTTGAAATCCGGTATTGGAATCGGTATTTCTCGTATGAGTACCATACCGATTTATAATTGTGTTGTTTTTATTTTTAGCTTTTGTTGTAGTCCTAGTATTGTACCGAGTATGCTAAACTGGTACCGTCACGAGTTCGTACCAATACGGTTCCGATGCAGTCTCGCTTTTTGATACCTATGGTCATCCCTATGATGATCAAATGCACATGAACCATGAACTTGTTAAATAAGTTAATTGTACTCGAAATACATCAACATAACAAAATTCAGTACACACCAAATAAGGTATAAAAAACTGGTCATTACTTTTAAGGAACTTGAATCACATGTGAAAACAGGAACTACTATTTTTATAAGGATGACTATGAGAACCTACACCCACATAACATTGAAGACATGCACATGTACCGTGTTAATCAACAAAGTTTGAAAGGATTTGATTGAGATGTAATTGCTTCTTTCAAGATATTCCTTAGGTATATAGTACTTTTTGTTCATGTTGAAAACTTCCAGATGTGCTTTGAAAGCTATTATAAGCGATTGAACCTCACAAAACCTATGCTAATCTTCTTGGGGATCTAAAGAGTTAAGCCGTACACTTGTGCAGAAAGTTCAAAGTTTGGAATGGTCTACTTGACCGGTATGAGGCAAAGACGGTTTATGGGAATGAGCGAACTTGCCAAATTTGGTACAAAGATGTTGGAATGGGTTAAAGAAGATGTACATCAAAAGATGAGGGATCACATTTACAAGAAGATCAAGTTTGGTGTTGATGAGAAGGCAGATCTGAAAAGAGTTGAGCAGTTGATCAATGTAACACCCCCAAAATATATGGCAGCGGAAAGGTAACCAGGGGTGTTACTTCATATAACATAAGCACAAGATATAAAATAACGACTTCTATATGAGTCGTTTAAAAGATATCCTCGTTGATACACTTAAAATAAATAAGTTTTAATAAGTGGTCCCATGAGTTTGCATCAAAAGAAAATTCATAGTTTTAATACAACGAGTATAATTAAATGCAAGTGGAAATCCATGAAAAATAGTCTTGATGAATGAAGACTCCAATGCACTTCAATAACGTCATTATGAGTTAAGCACCTGAGAAATACATGCTTAAAAATTCATGCTTCTAAAAGGCGCGAGGCTTGACCTCCACGCTACGCAATATACCAAGGCTTAGGCTTAAGGCTTGACGTGAGATGAGAAGTGGAAAACATGATAAGGCGCGATAAAGCGTGATGCGTGGAGGATTTTTTAAATTCAATTTCGATAAAAATCGTATTTTTATATAGAAATTAGAAAGATCACATGCAAAGATAATTTCTTGACTTTATTCCTTATGCATGACACTTTTTTGTAAGCTCAATATATTTGAAAGATGATATAAATATATAAATTTATAAATATTTTCATATTTTGTGCCGCTTTAAGTCACGCCTTAAAAACGCCATGACTCGCCATGGCTCGTAAAGGCGTCAGGCTTGGCCATGCTAGCCATGCCACGCCTCACGCTATTTATAAAAATGTCAGCATAAAGTTGGTGAGTTCATAGGTTTAAGTAAGCAATTTGTGTGGAAAGCAAGATTTAAAGTGTATGACATGTAACACATGCAATGCCAAATAAAGTTGTAATTACGATTGCACTAAGCTCATGTCACCGAAGCTACAACATTGTATATGTATAAAGTTGCCCGTTGTAGGTGTCCAACCGAGACCACCTAGAATTCTGACATGGTATACTTCCGTTTGATCGGACCTTCGATACAAGTAAGATCACCAAACCCGGACGGGGACGTCACTCCTCATAGATCTATTTATAACACTCACGCTTACACAAAGTAATTAACGGTTCATGATAATGGGCCTTGTGGGTTATCGGTACTTAGGCTAATCTGTAATCATGTAAAAAGTGTACTTGCGTCCAAATGTAAAAACAAGCAATGTATCTCACCCCAAGATTTGTGAAACAATTGTAAATAAATTAAAGCGGGGCTATAAACTCACAAAGTCTTGAAAAGTATTCGTAGTGTTATAAGATGAACAAGCATGTAAACGAGTTTGTAACCGAGCAATAAAACAAGTTTGTAAACGAGCATGTATTCTCTCCTAAACTAGTTCAAAACAGGTAAAATAGGGGCTATGAGACTCATCTTAAGTAAAGTAGTGACTCGGGAAAATAATCACAGGAATAACACGCAACGAATCTTAACTGCAACCTAATTAAATAATGAAGCTGATGTTCATTCAAAAACCTCTCTCTCTCTCTCTCTCTCTTTATATATATATATATATAATATATATAGTATATAATAAATATATTCCATAAATATATATTATAAAATATGTGTGTTGTGTGTGTGTGTTGTGTGTGTGTTTGTGTAAGCAAAGTATCATACAAATTATTCTTAGGAAAGAATAATAAGTAATCAACACGGGTATCGTTCTCCTCGGTGAGAGGTGAATGGAAATCTACGTTCATTTGTAAATCGAGCTTGATTGTCATTTAAGTTTTGGTTTTGGATTTTAAATCTACTAACGCAAAATAAAACCATATAAATGCACACACAATTAAATTCTAACGACAATTAAAACGGAAAAACAATTTAAAATAAAACTAATTAAACCAAATAACACAAAATTAAAACTCTAAAAATTCAAATTCCAAATTTCTTAGACTAAAATGATAAAACTAATTTTTAAAAACAGAAATTATATTTTTTTTGTATTTTTATTATTTTTAAAACTATTTTTAAATCTTTTTAAACTAAAAATTCAATTAAAAATATTAAATGAAAACTAAAAATTCTGAAAAATTTATGAAAAATACTAGAATGAATATCGAAGGTTTAGAAACTAAAATGGAACTCACAGCTTATTTCAATAAGCTGTGAAAATTAAAATAAGCAAAATAAGCAAAACTGGAAAATGGTTAAATATTAATTGGTGCATATGTTTAAATGAAAATGACCCCGGGGCAGTTGGTTGAGGTGTTGGTGTTGTGAAGGTGAGGTCACAGGTTTGAGTCTTGGACCTGCACCTTTTTATGAAACATTTTTTTTTCAATTTTTCTTTTTAAAAACTAATCTCTAAGCAATAATAAGCAACTTAAAAAAAAAACTTTTGATAAAACCTAATAATAAGCTAGAAAAATGCTGAAAAAGGTGACAGTTTTAAAAGATAAGACTATATGATTTAGCATAAAACTGTTTGGGCTTTTTAGGACTTAATAAAAACTTAGGAACCTAAAAAGCTGCAAACAGATTTAGACTTGGACTAAATAAGCACAAAGGACTAAAAATAAGCAAAAACAGTAAGCAGAAAGACAACTAAAAGCACAAAGACAGTTTACTCTTAAAAGGGGTATGATAGGACTTTTTCTAAACTTTTAAGTTAAAACAGATTAAGGACAAGATCCAAATAACAAAAATAAGCTAAATCTAAGAAAACTTGTTTAGGAAATAAGCTAGAAAATGCAAATGCAAAGGACAGACTCACAACTTGTTTTTGGCTTTTTGAAAAAAAATGACACTTTTGAATCTTAATTTTAAGACACATAAGCTAACTTGACACACTAAAAAC
>BQNB010181566.1:0-12581 GCA_026074375.1 Tanacetum coccineum
TAGCTTATTTTTTACACACATTATTAGCTATTAGAAAATACGTAGTACTTTCTAAATTCATTTCAGCTTTTAGAGTAATACTCGGTCCACTGATTATCTATCCATTGTTAATATGTAGACAACGCAAATGGTGGTAGCTAACATCGCTGTGTCAATAGGGTTATCTCAAGAACTTTTCCGAGCTATATATATGACTCGGGGATAGGAGATACCTAATCCAGGACATGGGCTTGAAGTTATATATTTGTGCTTCTGGTGTGTTGACAGCTGCAGTACATGTCGAGCCCATTATAATTGGTGCATCTGTTGTGTTGGTTCTTCCAATGTGTGGTTTATAAGAGAATTTACCCATGTAAAGTTTTAGCTTTCAGGGTGTAGTTATGTTGTTACTTGCCCTAAGAAATAAATTTATTTTTCGGAATGATATGATTATGGAGCTGCAATACTTAAAATCTATGTTTATAGAAAATTTGTTCTGAATGCAAGTATTCAATAAGAAATTTGCTGCATATATACGTTGACTAAATATATACTTATATAGCTATGGATTCAGATATGCATTCTCTTTTTCTATTTACTTAGAATATTATGTGACATGAGATTTCTTTTCATATTTAAATTGCAAAGTTTTACCATGTATAAAGCTAATTACTTAAAAAAATTAATTGTCTATATCAGAAAATGAAAACATAAAAACATTTATAATGGTAATAAAATTCATATTCTTATATTTAATAAAAATAAAAAACCATTTAAGATATATTAATTAATTAAAAATTTAGAAAAAACTTCGTGCGTACACGGGTATTATAACTAGTTCTCGTTATATAATATTTACCCTCACATTATTTAGAAAATTAAACAATATAGAATGACAAAGATACCCTTTCTAAATAAATTCTCTAATCCATTTATTTACCATGATTTATTTCCTTAACTATTTCTCTCTACGTGTTAAATAATATAAATAAGTTTCTAAAGGGAATTTATTAATTTGCTTATACTTAATTTTCAAGATCATCATCCCTTTATTACTATTTTTTAAGTTATTTTAAACGAATATCTTCACCGTCCGTAAAGTTATCGTCAAAAAAAGTGTCCAATTGAAAAAAAATGATCGCCGTAAGATATTTACTCCAAAAAATTAAATTACACGTGTATATGTTGCTGTAACGTGCGCTTGCCCGATTGTAAGTAGTTATAAACCATTTAAGATATATTAATTAATTAAAAATTTAGAAAAAACTCCGTGCGTACACGGGTATTATAACTATTTCTCGTTATATAATATTTACCCCCACATTATTTAGAAAATTAAACAATATAGAATGACAAAGATACCCTAAATTCTCTAATCCATTTATTTACCATGATTTATTTTCTTAACTATTTCTCTCTACGTGTTAAATAATATAAATAAGTTTCTAAAGGGAATTTAGTAATTTGCTTATACTTAATTTTCAAGATCATCATCCCTTTATTACTATTTTTTAAGTTATTTTAAACGAAAATCTTCACCGTCTGTAAAGTTATCGTCAAAAAAAGTGTCCAATCGAAAAAATTGATCGCCGAAAGATATTTACTCCAAAAAATTAAATTACACATGTATCTGTTGTTGTAACGTGCGCTTGCCCGATTATAAGTGGTTATAAACCAATGATTCTATGTAACTTGCAACCCTCCGTATTAAAATATAAAAGATCATTACTTACATCTTTTCCATGTAGTATTTAAATAGATCGACTAAACCATTTAATAGGAGTTACATGAGTGGTGAGTGTGGCAGGTGGTACTTCTGTTTTTAAGTCACGAAGTGTCAATTTTGTTTCTTATAACGTAACTTTAGTTAATTTTGTTTCTTATGACGTAACTTTAGTTAACTCAACAATTGTTTTGTGCCAACCTTTTCAAAATTCTGAATCCGTCCTTGCCTTAAGATATATGATGTACCTGGACTTCTTGTTTTCCTACATGCTTCTCAAACACTAAATTCCATATAAAATCCAAACAAGACTCCTCACAAAAATTCCTGCTGGCTAACAACACACTTGCACAGTTGTCCAAACACAAACACCACAAAGGCCAAGTGTATGCACACATCATCTCATGCTTACACCTCCATAAACATTCATCGCAAGGTGGCATTAAGCGGTGAGAAAACAGAACCATTTCGCCACATTTTCATACCACTCACCCTATAAATACACTTCACCACCATCACCTTAACCATCATCTCTTCTTAACATCATTCACCATGGTTGCAGTCCAAGGACAGCAAGAATCACCACGTCGCATGGGCATCCAAGGACAAGAAACACAAGACTCTCACCAGAAAGTCCACCGTTTCAAACAAGGAGACATCCTTGCTATTCCTGCTGGTGCTGTTCATTGGTGCTACAACGACGGCAACCAAGAAGTTGTTGCTATCGCTATCAATGACCTCAACAACCCATCAAACCAACTTGACTTGCAATCTAGGGTACGTATTTTATCCTCGTTGCCAGGGAGAATCTTACAATATACGAATAATTTTTCCTCGTATATGTAAATCCTCCACGCCATGAATGTTGATGTGATTATTTTTCCGTTTTTGGTATAGTTATTTTACCTTGCTGGAGGACTATCAAGCCAACACATTCAAGGACAACAAAGACAAAAAGGACAAGAAGGACGCCAGCCCTTCCAACAGCAAGAAAGCTTCAACTTCCAAAACATCTTTGCTGGCTTCGACACCGAATTGCTAGCAGAGTCCTTCAACTCCGACCCACAAATCATTAGGGCGATGCAAGAGTCTGGTGAACGTGGACTTATTGTTAAGGTCCAGCAGCCCATGCAATTTGTCACCCCTGAAGAAGAGCAACAACAATGGCAACAACCACGACAACAAAAACAAGGTCAAAGAGGACAACACGGTGGTGGTGCATCAAATGGTCTTGAGGAAAAAATATGCAGCTCTAAGATCTTGTACAACTTGGATACCCAGAGAGAAGCTGACATCTTTTCGCGACAAGCTGGAAAACTTAACTTGGTTAACGAACACAAATTGCCTATCCTTTCTTACTTGGACCTCAGTGCCGAAAAAGGCCACCTTCAACAGGTAATCAATACATCAATTATACATGAAATATATTCGCTAAATAAGCAGATACGTGTTTTTGCTAGACACCATAAAACACTTACATAATGTCACAACTTGTTGCAAAGCGTTGATAACTCAACCGGCAATATAATGCTTACCGGTTTAATATCACAACTTGATATAGGACATAATTGATTAAAAAGGTTGCTTGTAACACTATTTATGTTGTCACCTTTACATGCAGAATGCGTTAATCTCACCACACTGGTCGATAAACAGCCACACCATCATCTACGTGCTCAGAGGCGATGCACAGGTCCAGGTTGTGTCCAACAACGGTGAAGCAGTGTTGGATGAGCAAGTAAACCGAGGTGACCTTTTTGTAGTACCACAGTTCTTTGCTACCACAGCTAGAGCTGGTCAAAATGGGTTCGAGTGGGTTGCATTCAAGACCAATAAGTCTCCAATGAAGAGTCCAGTCGCTGGGTACACATCAGTGTTCCGGGCTATGCCTCTGGAAGTGATCACAAACTCGTACGAGATCTCACCAAGCCAGGCTCAGAACTTGAAGACTAACAGGGAGACTGAGAGCATTTTGTTGTCACCACAATGGGCTAGCCAGCAAAGGTCTTAGAGTGAATACCATTATAATGGTGTTTTTCTTTGTTTGTTTGTTTCTACGGGAATAAAAGTGTAAGAATAAGGTCAGATATGATATGATGCGGTTTTGTGAATAAACTTTGGCCTGTTAACTAAGGAAGTTTTCTTTGTGTTCATAATGTTTGTTTGAGTAGGGTTTAACTTTATAATCCAAAACCTAAAAGTTTTCAAACATAGGAAACCGGTTTGATCCGGCTAGTTCAACTAGTTGAATCTGTTCTGGTCGAAAAAACGGGTCAAATTAAACCAGGTTTTATATTTTTGAAACCCGACTAAATTTGTCGGGTTTGAAGTGACCCGGGTCAACCCGGTTCTAGAGACCCGGCCGTGTTTTGGTTTTTTTCGTGCCTTTTTTTTGCAAATAAAGCAAGTTAAAAATATATAATTGCGACGTAATTCTTTTTTTACATGTTACTATATTTGTTAGTAATGGTTTTTAGGCTTAATATTTAGAATATTCATGATTTATATATATATACTTTCATTGTATCATTATGTAAGACCGTGATAATTTGGTGATTGAACCGGTAACTCGATGACTCAACATAGTCAATTAGAGACTCGGTTTTTAAAACATTGGGTTAGAGCGTATGGCTATTAACCACAAGGCCGGGAGGTTAAAGCCCTCCTTCTAGCGTTTAAGTCCCTTTTCTTTTTTAGATTCTCACATTTTTGAAAATATTTATGATCAATTCTGGAGAATCTTCCTTAACAAGTAAAGACTTTTCACTATTTTAAAAAGTTTTTTGAAATGATTTTCTCATTGCATTAAAAGCTTTTTTAATAGGTTTTAGAATGACTTATTAAGTTCCAAGTCTTTTGTAAAAGCTATAGTTATTAATTGTGCTTTGCAATAAATGCATTTTTTGCATTGTGAATGCTCTTAGCATTGTTTACTCACGTTATAACCCCCCACTTCAATAATGAGATCCATATATTTCCCTTAAAAATCTGTTAAAAAAGCGTAAAATTTACATATGTCCAAAATTTAAGACCCGTCGATGTTACATCTATGATGTGCGTATGTGATTGATTTGTGCTTTATGTGATAACTAGCTTATGTGATTGGATTCTACTACACGAAAATAGGATTTTCGGGACTATGGTTATAATGACACAAAAAATTTATTATATTAAATTTTTTAGAGATACTTTTTTAAATAAATGTGGGCTAATGGCTAAAATTTTGACATCTAATAATACTTTTTATATAAAATATATTTGTCATAGAAAAATATTTATCCTTACACTTTCTATGTCATTTTTACCTACATTTTTAAGTGCAAGGAAAACACCCAAAAAATATAGTTACATCTTCTTTTAGCTTTTGTTTACGTTTCAATACATTTTACTAGGGGTGGAAATTTCTGACCCGACACGAAACCACTTGAAACCGACACGAAAATTAAAAGGTCAGGGTTGAGTCTAAATAGATTTTGGGTCGGTTTTGGGTCAACCTGTCTAACGTTTATTAAACATGTCAGTTTCGGGTTGGGAATAAATTAATCGGGTCGACCCGCCAACCCGTTTAAGATTTTTTCCTTAAATTAAAAATTATATATATTTTATTATACGGGTTAAATGAGTCGACCCACATACCTATTTAACATGTTTAACCCGTGTAATGTGTCAACTTTTGTATATAAAACGGGTTAAATGGGTCGACCTGAAACCCGTTTAACCTATTGAACCTGTGTAAACTATTCAACCCGTATAACCTATTTAATCCGCCAACCCAAGTATATATACTGGTTAAATAGGTCAGGTTTGGGTTATATTTAAACAGGTTAGGGTTGACATAGTTGACCCGATTATTTAAATGAGTCAGGTTCGGGTTGGGGTTTTCTGACCCGCCGAGTTGTTAACCCGAACCCGACCTGAATTGCCACCCTTACATTTTACGATATATTTTTGACTTTAATTGACACCTATTTTATGTCACTAAAAGGAATTTTTTTGTAATGTTTGTGTTTTATGTGATAACATATGTGAAACAGAAGATCATATCTACGTATGTCTCATGCTCGTTAGTAACAAAACTGTCAGACACATTGGAATGCACACATAGATTCGATGCTCTATATGTCGTCACTGGAAGGATCATGCATGACGACACGTAGGTGTTTTGTGATTACACCACGAGTGGTAGGTGGATTTTTGTGAGCCAAATTTACTTTTTCTTATGTGTGTGAGTGTGTTGTGGGATGAGCTTGGTGTTAATTACTATAGGGATTTAGCGGATGGTTTGGTGGTATAATGCTTATTAAACTGTATATAAAAAGACGTTTTAGGAATACATCCAAAACACCTCATTATAAACCAAAGCCTACATCATAACAAGTTATTCAAACTGTTTATACATTAAAACATAGCTATTTTTAGGAGAAATGTTTCTGAGACACAAGGGTTCTAGCCGCATTGGTACATTTGCAATTCAATGGCCAAATTATCTCAGGCATTAAAGTCTTTTTCACTGCCTGGGTGATTAAGGACAAATTAAATGCCTATAAAGAGCTTGGAGCTTGTGTTTGGATCAAGCTCATGGTTTGTACCTCCCAACGGATACATCCTATTTAGAGTGAAATAAACAACTTTTAAAACAGCGATTAGATAAAAATATGGTCAGACTATTACAAGGATCTACCAAATGCAACATAATACACCTCACGGGTCCAAAGGTAGCACACATATCAAGCTCATATCAACCCAACAACATTGAGAAAACAACTATCTATGCTATGTTTCACAAACTCACAAAGTTAACACACGAACACTTGAAATCGATTACCAAATTAAAGATATAATACAATAAAGTACCTAATTTATGGAACTTGAAATTGGTGTCGATGGTCCGACCGACGACTGTGGATGGTGACTAGTGATGGCTTTCGGTTGACCACATAACAAGAGAGGATTTTTGTGAGATTAAGAAACTAATTTGGGGATAAAACACTATGGAGAGAATAAGTTTTGAGTATGTGAGATCTGATTTTGGGGATAACTTTTAGGTGGAGGTTTATTTGATTTTAGGGAAAAATTTGGGCGCCGGGCTTGTGAAAAGTTTAGAGGGAGATGTCATTTTTGGGCAAAACTAAGTGGAATTGTAAAAAAACTTCAAATAAAGTTAACACATGAAATATTTTTATCTTTGTATTTTATAAAACATGTCATCTTAAAAAAAATAATGTTAGGCATGACGTAACAGTGTGATCAAGCCTCACGCCTTATAAGTTATAGCGAAGCTTTTACATTTTTAAGACGTGAATTAAGACAACAAAAATATGAAATTATTTATATTTTTATATCATATTTCATATCTATCGAGTTCACAAGAAAATATATTTGCATTTAATATTCTTCATTTAAAAAAAATAATCAGAGTTGAATTAAAAAGGTGTCACGCCTTAGTGCGCCTTTCCATGATTTGTTACACAAAAAAGTTATAACTAAACCAACACGTACACTTGTGATACTCACATAAATAGTTACTTTAATAAACAAACACATATAATATGAAACTACAAACACATATGAAGACATACTAAGTAACGTGGGAATGTGTAAGTAGGCAGAAATGTAAAGACGATATTTTTGTGAGAAATCTGTGGGTATTTACAAACGTATTTCCCACGGATTTATCAACTTGGTAAGTAATCTGTGGGAAATTACCCACGACTTTCCCACAGACATAATCGTTTTCTTTTACTTTTACGATATGGTTACACGTTCAAGCGTATACAAGTTCGTATACTTACATACAAAACATCTATCGATACAATGAATGTCATAAACAGACATGGGGAACACACACGTGTAGATATTCATACATACGTAATGATTTGTTACACAAAAGTTTATACCTAAACTAACATGTACACTTGTGATACTCACATGAATAGTTACGTTAATAAACAAACACATATAATATGAAACTAAAAACACATATATAGGCATACTAAGTAACGTGATATTGTGTAAATATGCGGAAACGTAAAGACGATATTTTTGTGGGAAATCTGTGGGTATTTACACACGAATTTCCTACGGATTTATCAACTTGGTGGGTAATCTGTAGGAAATTACCCACGACTTTCCCACGGACATAATCGTTTTATTTTACTTTTACGATATGGTTACACGTTCAGGCGTATACAAGTTCGTATACTTACATACAAAAGATCTATCGATACAATGAATGTCATAAACGGACATATGGAACACACAAGTGTACATATTCATACACACGTAATGATTTGTTACACAAAAGGTTATACTTAAACCAACATGTACACTTGCGATACTCACATAAATAGTTACGTTAATAAACAAACACATATAATATGAAACAAAAAACACATATATAGGCGTACTAAGTAACGTGGGAATGTGTAAGTAGGCAGAAACGTAAAAGATGATATTTTTTTGGGAAATCTGTGGGTATTTACACACGTATTTCCCACGGATTTATCAACTTGTTAGGTAATCTGTAGGAAATTACCCACGACCTTTCCACGGACATAATCGTTTTCTTTTATTTTTATGATATGGTTACACATTCAGGCGTATACAAGTTCGTATACTTACATACAAAACATCTATCGATACAATGAATGTCATAAACAGACATGTGAACACACACATGTAGATATTCATACATACGTAATGATTTGTTACACAAAAGGTTATACCTAAACCAACAAGCACACATGCGATACTCGCATGAATAGTTATGTTAGGAAACAAACACTTATAATATGAAACTAAAAACACATATATAGGCATACTAAGTAACGTAGGAATGTATAAGTAGGCAAAAACGTAAAGACGATATTTTTGTGGGAAATTTATAGGTATTTACACATCTATTTCCTACGGATTTATCAACTTGGTAGGTAGTCTGTGGGTAATTACCCACGACTTTCCCATGGACATAATCGTTTTCTTTTACTTTTACAATATGGTTAGAGGTTCAGCGTATACAAGTTCGTATACTTACATACAAAACATCTATCGATACAATGAATGTCATAAACGGACATGTGGAACACACACATGTAGATATTCATACATACATAATGATTTGTTACACAAAAGGTTATACCTAAACTAACACGTACACTTGCGATACTCACATGAATAGTTACGTTAATAAACAAACACATATAGTATGAAACAAAAAACACATATATAGACGTACTAAGTGATGTGGGAATGTGTAAGTAGGCAGAAATGTAAAAGGCGATACTTTTGTGGGAAATCTATGGGTATTTACATACTTATTTCCCACGGATTTATCAACTTGGTGGGTAATATGTGGGAAATTACCCACAACTTTCCCGACGACATAATCGTTTTCTTTTACTTTTACGATAAGCTTACACGTTCAGGCGTATACAAGTTCGTATACTTACATACAAAACATCTATCGATATAATGAATGTCATAAACGGACATGTAGAACACATACGTGTAGATATTCATACATACGTAATGATTTGTTACACAAAAGGTTATACCTAAACCAACACATACACTTGCGATACTCACATGAATAGTTACGTTAGTAAACAAACACATATAATATGAAACTAAAAACATATATATAGGTATACTAAGTAATGTGGGAATGTGTAAGTAGGCAGAAAAGTAAAAACGATAGTTTTATAGGAAATTTGTGGGTATTTACACACGTATTTCTCACGGATTTATCAACTTGGTGGTTAATCTATGGGAAATTACCCACGACTTTCCCACGGACATAATTGTTTACTTTTACTTTTACGATATGGTTACACGTTCAGGCGTATACAAGTTCGTATACTTACATACAAAACATTTATTTCCCATACAATGAATGTCATAAACGGACATGTGGAACACACACGTGTAGATATTCATACATACGTAATGATTTGTTACACAAAAGGTTATACCTAAACAAACACGTATACTTGCGATACTCACATGAATAGTTATGTTAATAAACAAACACATATAATATGAAACTAAAAACACATATATAGGCATACTAAGTAACGTGGCAATGTGTAAGTAGGCAGAAACATAAAGACGATATTTTTGTGGGAAATCTAAGGGTATTTACACACGTATTTCCTACGGATTTATCAACTTGGTGGGTAATCTATGGGAAATTACCCACGACTTTCCCATGGACATAATCGTTTTCTTTTACTTTTACGATATGGTTACACTTTCAGGCGTATACAAGTTCGTATACTTACATACAAAACAGCTATCGATATAATGAATGTCATAAACGGACATGTGGAACACATACGTGTAGATATTCATACATACGTAATGATTTGTTACACAAAAGGTTATACCTAAACGAACACGTACACTTGCGATACTCACATGAATAGTTACGTTAATAAATGAACACATATAATATGAAACTAAAAACACATATATAGGCATACTAATTAATGTGAGAATGTGTAAGTAGGCAGAAACGTAAAAACGATATTTTTATAGGAAATTTGGGGGTATTTACACACGAATTTCCCACGGATTTATCAACTTGGTGGGTAATCTGTGGGAAATTACCCATGACTTTCCCACGGACATAATTGTTTTCTTTTACTTTTACGATATGGTTACACGTTCAAGCCTATACAAGTTCGTATACTTACATACAAAACATCTATTTCCCATACAATGAATGTCATAAACGGACATGTGGAACACACACGTGTAGATATTCATACATACGTAATGATTTGTTACACAAAAGGTTATACCTAAACCAACACGTATACTTGCGATACTCACATGAATAGTTATATTAATAAACAAACACATATAATATGAAACTAAAAACACATATATAGGCATACTAAGTAACGTGGGAATGTGTAAGTAGGCAAAAACGTAAAGACGATATTTTTGTGGGAAATCTGTGGGCATTTACACACGTATTTACCACGGATTTATCAACTTGGTGGTTAATCTATGGGAAATTACCCACGACTTTCCCACGAACATAATCGTTTTCTTTTACTTTTACGATATGGTTACACTTTTAGGCGTATACAATTTCGTATACTTACATACAAAACATCTATCGATATAATGAATGTCATAAACGGACATGTGGAACACATACGTGTAGATATTCATACATACGTAATGATTTGTTACACAAAAGGTTATACCTATACCAACACGTACAGTTGCGATACTCACATGAATAGTTATGTTAAAAAACAAACACATATAATATGATACTAAAAACACATATATAGGCATACTAAGTAATGTGGGAATGTGTAAGTAGGCAAAAACGTAAAGACGGTATTTTTGTAGGAAATTTGTGGGTATTTACACACGTATTTCCCACGGATTTATCAACTTGGTGGGTAATCTGTGGGAAATTACCCATGACTTTCCCAGGGACATAATCGTTTTCTTTTACTTTTACGATATTGATGACGTATAGTCGAACCTCGGGTCATGCACCCGACCCACGAATAGTACTTATACCCAGGCCCATGATGAATGGGCCATAGCGACATCAATACGGGCTTCCAAGGCCCAAATGGTACTACCTATGGGGAAGCCCATGACATATGGGCTATCACGACGAGGATTTAGGCCCATGAGGCCCAACTAGCGCACACGTGCGCAGGTATCTAGAACACCCGTTACGAACGAGTCATAATCGTGAGGTGGGCCCACTAGTTGCTAAATAACGGTGAGGCCTCTCGGATACTAACCTAATTAATGGGACAAAGCCCATTAGGGTTTGGTAAGTATATAAAGAGCACCTCGGCTCTCATCTAAGGTACGCCTCATAACCCTAATCTTCTACTAAAACCTAAACCGATTACTTACTCTCACGCCGGAGGATAATCGTGGGAGACAATCCCACGGTAAGCCTAACGGTGCTTTGTTTTCTTAGTGCGCAGGTCTCATACATCAAGACTTAATTGATACAGGAACCAGAGCCTAGCAGATCCGTATTACACCTAATTCGGACCTAATCAAGGATCGTCCAACTTTTGTATCAACAGATTGGCGCCATCCGTGGGACCCAATACTAAGAACACTTCCAAAACCTATAATGACAAAGCAAGGAAACCCTACCCATCGGACTCCGCAGGCGAAGAAGCAGAGCGACCACGCCTCTGGAAGCGCCAATGCGCCACATGATCTGGTCTTCACAGCGATGGGACCGCTCCAAGGGACAACCCAGACAACCGCCACAACCGCAAGCACGGAGGGTCTACAGCGTGCTACTTTCACCACCCCTCCCCAAACGGTGCCAGGGACGAATACCACCGAGCCGCCACCCCCACCCCTTCGAAACAAGGGTCCCGAGTTAGGGGCTGACAACCTCACACAGGAAGGGGTCGCGACTGAACTGGCGCCGAGTGATTTCGTATCTCAGAACTACGAGACTTTGGTCGCCCTCATGCATGAGAAAACAAAAAAGAGATCAAGCCAGAGCCTACAGGCCCGACTTAACTTCGGTCCGGAGGACGAAGTATCTCCACCGCGCCACCAAAAGGAAAGGCGCGGAAAGGATAACCGTCGACCTCCAGTATTCGGTAGAATCGGAAAGAAAGTTTTGGGTACTCAAACGGCTAACTTACAGAACTTGGACACTCATGAAAACAATGACTAGCGCATCAGCGTCCATGATAGGCTGGGCAGTCGCGATGTCCACAGCAGGCTTGGACAAAGGCGCTCCCCGAGTGAAGAGTAAGCTTGTCCTCAGAAGACTCCTCGGACAACGAGGACGCAGAAATGGTATACTGGAAATCCAAGAACAAATATCGTGAAGACGAAGACGAAGATATGTCCCGTCCATGGCGTC